>CM017568.1:17562033-17719181 GCA_007844125.1 Sinonovacula constricta
ATTATTGCAAAACCCATTATAAAGGTTTATTGCACAACCCATGATAAAGGATTATTGCACAACCCATTATAAAGGATTATTGCACAACCCATGATAAAAGATTATTGCACAACCCATTATAAAGGTTTATTGCACAATCCACGATAAAGATTATTGCACAATCCATGATAAAGATTATTGCACAACCCATGAAAAAGATTATTGCACAACCCGTTATAAAGGATTATTGCACAACCCATTATAAAGGTTTATTGCACAACCCATGATAAAGGTTTATTGCACAACCCATGATAAAGATTATTGCACAACCCATTATAAAGGTTTATTGCACAACCCGTTATAAAGGTTTATTACACAACCCATTATAAAGGTTTATTGCACAACCCATGATAAAGATTATTGCACAACCCACGATAAAGATTATTGCACAATCCATGATAAAGATTATTGCACAACCCGTTATAAAGGATTATTGCACAACCCATTATAAAGGTTTATTGCAAACCCATGATAAAGATTATTGCACAACCCACGATAAAGATTATTGCACAATCCATGATAAAGATTATTGCACAACCCGTTATAAAGGTTTATTGCACAACCCATGATAAAGGATTATTGCACAACCCATGATAAAGGTTTATTGCACAACCCACGATTAAGATTATTGCACAACCCATGATAAAGGTTTATTGCACAACCCATGATAAAGGATTATTGCACAACCCATGATAAAGGATTATTGCACAACCCATGATAAAGATTATTGCACAACCCATGATAAAGGATTATTGCACAACCCATTTAAAAGGTTTATTGCACAACCCATGATAAAGGATTATTGCACAACCCATGATAAAGATTATTGTACAATATATGATAAAGATTATTGCACAACCCGTTATAAAGGTTTATTGCACAACGCATGATAAAGGTTTATTGCACAACCCATGATAAAGGTTTATTGCACAACCCATGATAAAGATTATTGCACAACCCATGATAAAAATTATTGCGCAACCCATGATAAGGTTTTATTAGCACACCCCATGATAAAGGATGATTGCCACAAACCCATTGATAAAGGATTATTGCACAACCCATGATAAAGGATTATTGCACAACCCATGATAAAGTTTATTGCATAATATATGATAAAGATTATTGCACACCCCATTATAAAGGTTTATTGCACAACGCAAGCCGACGCTACCGTTTGAGCTATTGCGGACGGTCTAACTTATATTACTGCTTCAAAATTATTTACATTGACATATTATTCGGGCAAGTTCAGTTATAATATCAACTTACATATTTAATTTTTAATCTTTAATCTTTATGCAAAGACATCACTAACAAAGTTTTGTCAGTTGTCTGTATTGCGGTTCGGAGGTTTAAAATTACTAATAAAGTTATTGATTTGTATTTGTGAAGCCCCATCAACGCAATGCTGATGCCGACAAATAATTAAATTGATATACATATATCCCACATTAACACAATGTTGAAAATTGTTCCATAGGAACTGTAGAATAATATTTTAAATTAAAATTACTATATATAATTTAAAATATTATTCTACAGTTCCTATGGAACAATTTTCAGCATTATGTTAATGTGGAATATATGTATATCAATTTAATTATTAATTAGTTCATGTATCCTTGCATGATTATATTTCTTGTGCGTGTATACATTTCTTTATATAATTTATATATATAAATATAATGTTACGACCGCAGAGGTAGAAATATAAGCGCTTCAAACCAGGCTCGCTGCAGGGTTAACTCTTTAGCGACTAGGTTTAAGTGGCTTCCAAACTTGCGCGGTTAAGCAAACGGTTGCCGTGGCTGGTGTATGGATATGTGACCGTTGGAGAGCGCCGGCCTGCCTTACAATAACTATTTAATTCCCACATTAAATTAGTCATTAGTCGCCCCCGACCGAGACTAGACCAAGTTGCTTTAGAAGTTATAGACATGTTACACTTTGAGCAAAAGGTTGTAGATTATTGCGCATAGGTAATGAATATACAACATTAATTGTTGTTAGTAAGACGCTCTTAAAGCGACTGAATTGTATTCTTTCTTCTTATTTTGTACCCTATATAATTATGTAATATTAATACATTTATTTGTGAGGTAAAAGAGTAGAGTTGTGAAAACAAATAGATGTAAGCTTTAAAACATACTGAGCTTTTAAAGTTAATTTTGTCTGTTGCCAGCTGACAGCTTAGGTCGAAGTTAGGGTCCCTTACTGTGTGTGTGTATATATATATATACACACACATATAAATGCATATAGTATTTATTCAAATAAAGTTGAATGGATCTTGATTGATACCCCCGCCAAAATGATATGGATCCGCCCCTGACCAGGAATTGTAATAAAGTAATATTTATATTCTTAATGGAGCTCTAGAAAAGCGTCCGATTGTCTGTTTACTGTTTTGGAAGATTTCTTCAGTATAAAAGTCATCGCACCCATATAATAGGTTTTACTGGCACTGAAAATACCATAAATTCGTATTCTTAAGCAAGAACAAAAATTCTGACGTTACAATCATCGAACAAATTAAGTGACGTTCCATCGCAAATTCACATGGGGACTATTTCTGATATTGCTCATCTTTCCTGTTCTCTATCGTGATAAGTTCGTGCCAATTTCGCCAATATACGATAAGATGTAAAATACAGTCCTAGGAGACTTATGGACATGCCTGGAAAGTTTCTCGAAAGTAACAACAGATATAAGATAGATCATGGATGTATGGCATTTAGGGGGCTGAAGACATCATACGCTGTCAACAAGAAAGATGATTATGCTGTGAACTGCAGTAACTTTGTTAGGAGGATGGGAACAAGTATATCTGCTAGTTTGCTTCATTCTTGTCTGTTACATCTCGTTAGTGTGTTATTGCAAGATTCGGGGTCAACTTCGGTATACTCGGTTTCTTTTGTTAAACTGTTAAACAAGACCTAGCCGAACAGCTGCGTATTTTTAATAATGCCTGCTATTCTTTTATAATTGCAAAGGACACTTTTAACCGTGGCATACACGTTTTTTTCTTGAAAAAAAGTCTTACCAAATAGCTGCAGTTTCCCGTTATTGTCGGCTACACGTTTTACCCTATACAATGTATTCCAAAAGTGGCAGTGCTGTCCAGCGCGGCCCATTTAGATGTAAAATACTATCCTTGGAGACTAATCGGAATGCCTGGAACATTTATCGAGATTAAAAACCAATATAACATTTACTTATGTATTCATGCTTCCATTACTGACAGGCCTGATGGACCATTATATTAAATAAGCTGTCTATAACTACCTACTGAATCACCTTGTGGTAAATATCTTTATTTTTTTTAATACTCTGTAGTGAAAGTAATCAGACAGATGTATTTCTTTGTCTGCTTAGCACGTACTTACAAGAACTTTGCACATTTATGTAGATCCAGATCCGCAAGTTCTTTGTTGGGGATTTCTATCTGGTCAGGATCTGCACTTTTTGATGCTGTTTCTTTCACAGTATGTCTAGAAACCTTGTCCTACAATATGTTCGGGTTGTAAACAAAATATGACACATGAACAGATAGGTGAGTGAAATCCATGTCCATTAAATGGTCCGGTCACTAAATCTTTTTTTCGTTACACAGTTTGGTGTTTGCAAAATTAATTCCCGTGATTTTTACCCGCTTTCTAATGTTCAATATTCTATATTGTAAAATATATATTAACATTAATATAGTTTGTATTCTATAATCTGAATTCAAAACTGTATTCTGTAATATATATTCTGTTTTTTTTAGCTTACTTGAAGGGCATATTTTGAGTAAGGTTTATTTCCATTTTTAGCAGTCTCAATAAATGTTATATAATATTATATACCCTATGAATTTAAAGCATTTTGATTTGTCGAGAGCTTCGCACGCGCGAGTCCGAAAAAAGTGAATACTACTCCGGGAATTGTTTGTTGGTATGTCGCGGTCCAGGATCGAGACCGGGGCCTCCCGTACGTGGAGCCGATCCGGGAATTGATATTGACCTTTGCTATTCCCACGATGTGTTAATTTTTCATGCGCATTGTAAACAAACATGGCGTCACGTAGCAAGCAGACAAGAATGTTTCAAACCATGTCTTTGGACGATATGAAAGCCTTGAAGAAAATATTGAATCAAAACAGGCCAAAAAGTGACATCAGTTGTCGTGGGTGCGTTTAGAGGGTATATAATATAACAAGTAAATACTAATGCTGAGGTCGATATGTAGTTTTGCGTCCTCGGTCTATATCACACTACCCAGGTTCGCAAAACTACATATCGACCTCAACATTAGTATTTATTTGTAAGTTATTGAAAATGCCTTAGATACATACCGCAAATATTGAGAATGCATTCGATGCATGCCACCTATTATTGTGAATACATTCGATACATGCCGTCTATTATTGACAATGCATTCGATGCATGACGTCTATTATTGAGAATGCTTTCGATACATGCCGTCTGTTATTGAGAATGCATTCGATACACTCCACCTATTATTGAGTAGCAATTTGATACTTGACGTCTATCTTTGAGAATGCATTCGATACATGCTACCTATTATTAAGAATGCATTCGATACAATTCGCCTATTATTGAGAATGCAATTCGATGCATGACGTCTATTATTGAAAATGCATTCGATACATGCTACCTATTATTAAGAATACATTCGATACAATTCGCCTATTATTGAGAATGCAATTCGATGCATGACGTCTATTATTGAAAATGCATTCGATACATGACACCTATTATTAAGAGTGCATTCGATACATGCCGTCTATTATTGAGAATGCATTCAATACATGTCGTCTATTATTGAGAATGCATTCGATACATGTCGTCTATTATTGAGAATGCATTCGATGCATGCCGTCTATTATTGGGAATACATTCCATACATGCCACCTATTATTAAGAATACATTCGAAACATGCCGTCTATTATTGAGAATGCATTCGATACATGCCACATGTTATTAAGAATACATTCGAAACATGCCGTCTATTATTGAGAATGCATTCGATACATGCCACCTGTTATTAAGAATACATTCGAAACATGCCGTCTATTATTGAGAATGCATTCGATACATGCCACCTATTATTAAGAATACATTCGAAACATGCCGTCTATTATTGAGAATGCATTCGATACATGCCACCTGTTATTAAGAATACATTCGAAACATGCCGTCTATTATTGAGAATGCATTCGATACATGCCACCTGTTATTAAGAATGCATTCGAAACATGCCGTCTATTATTGAGAATGCATTCGATTCATGTCGTCTATTATTGGGAATGCATTCAGTACATGCCATTTATTATTGAGAATGCATTCGATACATGTCGTCTATCATTTAGAATGCATTCGATACATGTCGTCTATTATTGAGAATGCATTCAATTCATGTCGTCTATTATTGGGAATGCATTCAGTACATGCCATTTATTATTGAGAATGCATTCGAGTCATGTCGTCTATTATTGGGAATACATTCCATACATGCCACCTATTATTAAGAATACATTCGATTCATGTCGTCTATTATTAAGAATACATTCGATACATGTCGTCTATTATTGAGAATACATTCGATACATGTCGTCTATTATTAAGAATACATTCCATACATGCCACCTATTATTAAGAATACATTCGATTCATGTCGTCTATTATTAAGAATACATTCGATACATGTCGTCTATTATTGAGAATACATTCGATTCATGTCGTCTATTATTAAGAATACATTCGATACATGTCGTCTATTATTAAGAATACATTCGATACATGTCGTCTTTTATTAAGAATACATTCCATACATGCCACCTATTATTAAGAATACATTCCATACATGCCACCTGTTATTAAGAATACATTCCATACATGCCACCTATTATTAAGAATACATTCGATACATGTCGTCTATTATTAAGAATGCATTCGATTCATGTCGTCTATTATTAAGAATACATTCGATTCATGTCGTCTATTATTAAGAATGCATTCGATTCATGTCGTCTATTATTAAGAATACATTCGATACATATCGTCTATTATTAAGAATACATTCGATTCATGTCGTCTATTATTAAGAATACATTCGATTCATGTCGTCTATTATTAAGAATACATTCGATTCATGTCGTCTATTATTAAGAATACATTCGATTCATGTCGTCTATTATTAAGAATGCATTCGATTCATGTCGTCTATTATTAAGAATACATTCGATACATATCGTCTATTATTAAGAATACATTCGATTCATGTCGTCTATTATTAAGAATACATTCGATACATGTCGTCTATTATTGAGAATGCATTCGATTCATGTCGTCTATTATTAAGAATACATTCGATACATGTCGTCTATTATTAAGAATACATTCGATTCATGTCGTCTATTATTAAGAATACATTCGATACATGTCGTCTATTATTGAGAATGCATTCGATTCATGTCGTCTATTATTAAGAATACATTCGATTCATGTCGTCTATTATTAAGAATACATTCGATACATGTCGTCTATTATTAAGAATACATTCCATACATGCCACCTATTATTAAGAATGCATTCGATTCATGTCGTCTATTATTAAGAATACATTTGATACATGTCGTCTATTATTGAGAATGCATTCGATTCATGTCGTCTATTATTGGGAATGCATTCAGTACATGCCATTTATTATTGAGAATGCATTCGATTCATGTCGTCTATTATTGGGAATACATTCCATACATGCCACCTATTATTAAGAATACATTCGATTCATGTCGTCTATTATTGAGAATGCATTCGATACATGCCACCTGTTATTATGAATACATTCGAAACATGCCGTCTATTATTGAGAATGCATTCGATACATGCCACCTGTTATTAAGAATGCATTCGAAACATGCCGTCTATTATTGTGAATACATTCGAAACATGCCGTCTATTATTGAGAATGCATTCGATAGATGCCGCCTATTACTGAGAATGCACTCGATACATGTCGTCTATTATTGGGAATGTATTCGATACATGCCGTCCATAATTGAGAATGCATTCGATACATATCGTCTATTTTTGTGAATACATTCGATACATGCCACCTATTATTAAGAATACATTCGATACATGCCACCTGTTATTAAGAATACATTCGATACATTGTATACATCTCAATAATACAAACAACCCCTTTTTCAACAAAAAGCAGTGCCTTCGACAAAAACATAACATCGACAACAAAGCAGTTAGGTTGAAATAACAGTCGTTAGAGATCGTCATAACAATACACAAATATTTTGACCCTGCCCACAATGTGGGCCGCAAATTACATCTATATCTGAATAACAAAAGCGGTTCAATCCAACTTATAAATGTAAGTACGTATAACATTGTATTTTAAAGAGGGATGTATTTGGGGGCGGGTTCTTGACAAAATCCCACCCCCAACGGATGGAAGACTTCCCCCCCCCCCCCCCCCCCCCACGACACACACACTGAAATTGCAAAAATTACCTTCTATAACTTTTTTAATATTTAAGGGCGCGCTGGTAGTAATCTTGTCAAATCAGTACTGCAGATTAGGCGTCTAAGAACGTATTTACGACTAAAATGCTTTGAAATTAACATATTTTCGTAAAACTACTTTCTATGAAGATCTGCATCTGAAATGCAGGCAACGACACTTTTTGACTACTAGATGTCAACACTCATCCAGTGGCTGAGCATGCCTAGAGCCGCCTTTAAACTTCTCGTACCTATGGTTCGCGCTCAGTTGGAATTCTTCTCTCATCCCATGAAAAAATAGATTCATAGTTTGCCGCAAAGAATACAATTAGTTTGGACTCATCGAAAAAGTTTTTAACAGTTTCTGAAATGCGGGAAATGTCTCTATTAGGCAGCTAAATTTCAAAAGTTTTCTTGGGGGAGAATGCCCTTTTACTCTTCCCCTGAAAAAATCTGGATCCTCCTCTGACGTATATGGCAATGTAATTACACCATTGGATCCTTTACGATCTAACTAGGTTAAGAATTAAGTTGAAAAGATATTTTGGTAACATAAAAATGACACATTATTAGTTATTCGATTTGATATAAAGATATATATATATATATATATATATATATATATTATTTATGGTGTAGATAAACAAATATATTTAACGATGTTTAATGGTAAATATGTCCCACAATCAAACTTAAAGATGCACGATGAGTTCAATTTGCTATATACATATTTGTTTTATGAATTTCTTCATTATTTTTATAATTTAAAATTTAGTGGAGTTGTAAATCTCTTAACTGTTTATTATCCTAGCCTGCTTCCAATTATAATTCACATAACAGATTTTTATATTTCTACTTACGTATTTTAGTTTTAACCTATTGATACTTTAATTACGCTAAACGTCATTGTATTCACGGGCTTTTGACATATCAAGTGTCGTTGTACCGTTAAACCCATAATATAAAATGACAAACAAGAAATATAAAAGGTAAATTATTAA
Source organism: Sinonovacula constricta (assembly GCA_007844125.1). Taxonomy (NCBI): domain Eukaryota; kingdom Metazoa; phylum Mollusca; class Bivalvia; order Cardiida; family Solecurtidae; genus Sinonovacula; species Sinonovacula constricta. The sequence goes on from CM017568.1 coordinate 17,570,601, forward strand.
ATAATATCGCTTTTAAAACGATACTTCTGAACTTTACATTGTTACTCTTCCTTAATTCACTTATATTTTTTATCTTTTAAATGATAAAAGTTATCATGAATATAACACGGGAACGCCCTTGGCCGAGCGGTTCGACTCATTGACTTGTAACTCCTCAATTCCTCTCCACTTGCATGTGATTGAGTCCCAGTCGGCGAGAACTTTCATGTGCGGAGGTTTTCCAGCTAACATGCGGTGCGCCGGTGATTCTACCCAGGCATAAGTCTGGTGTCTCCCTCCACCATTGATTAGCCAATATGACCATAATTCAACTTTATCGCAGTAAATATACACAGTAATGGACCCTAATTTCGACCTAACCAGTCAACAGACAAAAATACCTTTAAAAGCATAGTATTTTTAAGCTTATATGAGTTATTTCACAACGCTACTCTTTTACCTACCTGACTGATGGTGGGGAGGGGGGTGTATCCCCCATCCCCCACCGTGGATCCATCCTTGAAATTTTCTTTGTTGATCACCGATCTTGTATTATGTTTATGCTTCTGACTGTTTCATCACCAGCATCATTGTTTTAATGCGTATTTGTTCCTGTTTATTAATTCTAACACTATTCTGAAAATTGAACTGCCATTAGATTTTTGTTGTCGTGTATTTATTTTCATACTTCAACATGTAGAGTTAAAGTGCTGGTCATTAAAACCAAGTAAGAACGTTTGCCTTAATTCCTATACCGAGTTCATATAACATTGGAGCTGGTGCTGTTGGCTGGGAATTGGGAATTCGATATACAGAAACAACCGAATTCCCAACCTTATATATCTCATGTCCGAGATGTTCGAATTATTAATTTTCTATTTCTTTCTTTTTTTGTTGCGGTGTTTATGGTTCTTTTGTTGTTGTTGTTGTTTTGGGAACGCTGTTTAACAATAGTCGGTAATTTGAATTTAATTTAGAGACTGCATTTAGCAAATATTTCCTTTCGTTTAACATTTTTTATTTTACTTATTATTATTATTATTATCTCTTTTGTATACAGAGAAAAAATATTCAACAATGTTACTTAAAATTGAATTTGTGAACGCGTCATACGGAATATAAACATCAATGGAAACTAATTCCTAATGGTAGAAAATCTCATTTGACAAAAATAGCAACAACAGCGACAAAAGAATATATATGTGTATTCGCAATTCCACACCATGTCTATCATTAAAGGGTAGTTGCGTTCATGTTCTACAAACCACACAACGACATGTATCGAGATGCGATTTCAGAAACTTAGATATCACAAAACGAAAAAGTATAAAGGAACAGTCGAGATAAAAGGTTTATCCATGGCTTGTTGTCACGTTATGCCTGCATTACATACTGCACTGCTCTGCCATGGCATTGCATTGCACAGATTTAAAATTTTAAGAATTAAGTTTGGAGGTCATATAACTGCCTGACCTGATGAAGCGGGAAAGAAGCGTCGCGATGAAATGTTTCCTATCCAGTCTGTCACTGACTTGACCTGCCATTTTGTTACACTATCCCATTGCCATTTTGTGACACATTCTATACATGGACAGGGACCTCACTAGTTTATAGTCACCTCTATAAGATGACGCTTTACAATTTCCACAACTTCCACATTATAAAATACTACCGAGTAAAACTAAAAGGATGATAATGTATTTATTGTTCAATTTTTCAAATAAAAAATTATATATTGCACAAAGTGTCTAATGTACTTTCTGGCATCAATGGCGCCGCTCTTGAGAGCGGTGTTTCTTATGGAATGCATCTTTTTATGGTGACGATTGCGTAGAAGTCAGTTACACGCTGTCGGAGCAATCGTAATTCCTCGGGTAATTCCGTCCTCGGGACAATTATCCCACGGATGTATCTGGTGCAATGATACTTAAAATATCACGATCGTTTTCTTTGCCGGAAGTCGGAAGAATATGCCTTAAATGTAGTTCGCACAAAACATAAACAATGGTGTCGTTTGGCAGCTGTTTTGTTTGCTGCGCTTTGAAAATTAAACTTGGATGATTTAAATTTGAAGCAGCCACAAATTGAAGTTTAACTGGCATCGTACCATAGTGAGTTGTCATTCGAGCTGTCATCTTTGTTTTGACGTCTGTCACAAAATAAGTCCCATTTAGGGAAATGGCCGAGGTGATCCGACTACTTACATACATCAGAGAGATGATTCGTGAATTGTCCGAGGTGTTCCGATTGGCTATCGGAGGTGTTCCGTGGCACTCGGAACTCCTTGGGTAATTCCGTCCTCGGGACAATCATCCCTCGGATGTACCTGGTGCAATGATACCTGCCTAAATCATGATCGTTTTTTCGCCGGAAGTCGGAAGAAGATGCTTAAAATGTAGTTCGCAAAAAACATAAACAATGACGTCGTTTGACAGCTGCGTGTCTGCTGCGCCGGGTAAATTAAACTTGGATGATTTAAATTTAAAGCAGCCACAAAGTGAAATTTTACAGGCATCGTATTATAGTGAGCTATCATCCGAGCTGCCATCTTTGTTTTGACGTCTGTCAGAAAAGAAGTCCCATTTAGGGAAATGGTTATCCGAGGTTATCCGACTACCTACACACATCCGAGAGATGATTCGTGAAGAGGTGAATGGGTTTATTCCCAGTTTAACGTCGTGCTTGGCTTTCAAAACAAGTCTTCCATATTGTTACAATGATCTCAATACCAAGCCGCCTCATGGCAGAATTTGGATGTTGAATGATATTCTTAATATTCACTTTTTAACAAAATAAAGATACCGTTATATGAAAATGTTTGTTTCCAGCGCAATATACTTTGTAGTCGTTAAAGCGGATAAAGACTGTATTCTGTAAAGGCTCTACAATAAAGACCCCAGACATTGGTCGACTAAAGAGAAAGGTGGTGGGGGGGGGGGGGGGGGGGGGGGCGGGGTTACAAACAAGAAATTGGAATAATGTACTAAAGCAGTAGCCACTTCGATCAAATAATGTTGTTTGTTCTCTTTTATTTAAAAAATAAAAAAATATGTTTACAATTCATTTAGGAAAGTTTCGCATTTGGATAAAAGCCACCAAGAATAAATGTGACAAATAAACAATTCCAAATGATAGAACATTTAAGGAAAACCAATCACTGTAGCTTAACACATTGTAAAAACAAATGTGATTCAGACGCGTTTCTGCCATTGCGCACTTTACGCACGTGCGTAACCTCCGTTTGAAAAATCGAAAGTCTAAAAGTACCAAAGAACACTAAGAAAGACGAAGCCTAACCCGGGTTGGGAATGATATATTTTACTTCCGTTGTTTCTATGTTATAAAATATTATAACCACACCAGTCAAGTTGAAAAACTTCAAATGATTTAACTTATACACGTCAGGATTTTAGTCGTTCGTTAATGCGTTAAGTTTCTATCATGTCCGCATTTTACCTGTTATTCAGTAGAAAAGAACCGAATATACTAAAAAGTATTTTCACACATGTTTTTTCCCTTGTAACTGTGCGTAACTTCAAAAACGGTCCAGATACGCGCCTGATGTGATTAAATTGAAAATATCCAGTCGATTTCTTGGCAGCATAGAACGTTAGTCAGCTACGGGAGGTCTTTTTTCTTCAAATTCAGAAAAGCGTTGTATGTCCTAAAGGGCAGCAGTGAGGAACCTATTTCCAATTACTGAAAATGTCATACCAGTCCCCAGTATAGCCTCGAGAGACACAACAGCAATGTGGTGAAAGATTATACTCCCAGTTTGACCTCACCTTGACAGAGCTGTCCAACACAGACCTTGTAAATGTATGCGTTGATTTGTTTAATTCTGTACAAGGACGGATTCAGGAAATTTTGGTGGAGCGGGGTTTGAATCAAGATCCATTCACCTTTAGTGCAGTAGATATTAGACAGTTAGGGACCCTTACTCGGCCTAAGCAGTCAACAGACCAATATTTACTTTGAAAGCTTAGTATTTTTAAGCTTACATGTAATTGTTTTACAACTCTACTCCTTTACCTGGTTGGTGGGGGATGCACCCCCTCCCCACACACACACACACACACACTGGATCCATCCCTGACTACCCAAATCCCCATGGATCGACCCCTGATCCACAGGACCTGGTAGCGCAGTCAGTAGAGCGTCGGCTCCAGGTACGGGAGGCCCCGGGTTCGATCCCGGGTCGCGACATACCAAAGTCGTTAAAAGTAGTGGTATAGCTTCCTTGCTAACGCTCAAGCAAATATAAGAGTAATTCCACGACTGGGTGGCCCGGTGTCAGGATAATGTGACTGGGTGTGATATCATGCAAGGTGTTCACGGCATGCTATAACAATAATATAATTATGTTATATTCTAAGTTTGACACTCTACCTAGCATGAAGAACAAATCTACCCTACATATTACCTAGCCGGTTTGCAGCATTTTTCGAGCTGCAATGAAAGAAACTGTCATTTCGAAACTGCCTGGTATTTACCCAAAACAATATAGTCACATACAACTTTAAAGTATTTAAGAAAACCAGATACAATGAATATTGACGTCAGACATTGAATTCAGCATTTCATTTAAATGCATCGAAAGAGACAAGAAAAAGAAAGCAATGTTTCTAAATGATAGAACATTTCATTTAAACCACTCAATAAAGCCTGACAGCATTTGATAAAAGTACAAATAAATGCGAGGAAATAATATTTTGTCATGGTGTGTTTTTTTTTTTATCTTGCAGCAAAGAAAATTAATTTTGAAAAAAAAAACGGAAGTCTTTTTTTGAATTCAGGGAAGTTCTGTATTTGTTTATGCAAGATGCGATTAGAAAAAGAGAGAGCTATTTCCCATGATAGAAAATGTCACTAAAATTCTCACAGGACTCGCGAGATAGTAAATACATTCTTTGAAATGATATATTTCCGGTTTGACACCGTGTCTAGCATGAACAACAATGTTATACGGATCACAGACATTCGTTGTGATGCGATTTCTGAAACTGTGTGTCTGTTACTTTTTAGTAAATATATGGCCTCAGTTGAACGTCTTGCATAGCATGTAAAACAGACATTCAATTTTCTGTTACTTTGTATGTTTTGTTTGTTATTGTTTTTGAAATACATTGCAGCGACCATTTATGACCATTATAGCAGCGTCGAACTCTTTGGTGGAGAACGACCCCAGACACATGTCTGGGTAGAACCACCGGTGCACCTCAAGTTAGCTGGATGACCTTCTCACATTAAGTCCTTCGCCCCGAACGGGACTCAAACCCACGCCGTGTGAGGCTAAGCAGTCAGAAGAGTTGCAAATCGGCGACTCTCTCTCTCTCTCTATATATACTCCAGCTTGAGGTCGTGTGTAGCCTGCAACCTGTACTGCCTGTTTCTGTTGCTTTGTAGTAAATATACATACTACCAGCTTGACATCGTGTGTAGCCTGCAACCTGTACTGCCTGTTTCTGTTGCTTTGTAGTAAATATACATACTACCAGCTTGACATCGTGTGTAGCCTGCAACCTGTACTGCCTGTTTCTGTTGCTTTTTAGTAAATATACATACTACCAGCTTGAGGTCGTGTGTAGCCTGCAACCTGTACTGCCTGTTTCTGTTGCTTTGTAGTAAATATACATACTACCAGCTTGACATCTTGTGTAGCCTGCAACCTGTACCGCCTGTTTCTGTTGCTTTGTAGTAAATATACATACTACCAGCTTGACATCGTGTGTAGCCTGCAACCTGTACCGCCTGTTTCTGTTGCTTTGTAGTAAATATACATACTACCAGCTTGAGGTCGTGTGTAGCCTGCAACCTGTACCGCCTGTTTCTCTTGATTTGTGGTAAATATACATACTACCAGCTTGACATCGTGTGTAGCTTGTAAAACAGAACTGTCTAAACGCTACACAGACGTCCAAACATGTACGAGCTGCGATGAAAGTAACGTTGATTCTGTTAAAGCATGTCACAGACAAAAAAAAACGAAAAAAAAACATCGAGAGCAAGGGGGTTGTCGCCAGTTAATGGTCGTGTATGGCCTTTGTAATACAAAAGATCATGATGCAACTGCTTATGCAAATACAGAGCTGCGATGATTAAGTTCTTGCCTGATTTGAGGCAATATGAAAAACCGTCATGGTGAAGGGTTGCCTTTGCAACCTGATATCGTATTTGCCATGTAGAACCTATCTGCTATAGCGTTATATAGGTCCAGGATCGTCAAGGATAGAAATGTATTATTCATTTACAATGCTGTCTTGAAAATGTGTAATTGGAAGGACTATAGGATTAACGTTCTTTCATTTTGTCTCTTGCAGCCATTCTTACAACCGTTTAACTCTCGTGAAACAGTGAAATATGCTGGAAACAATAAAAAAAAACACATAAGTATGTGTTCTGTAAAAGTCGAACATGGATTGACATACAAGAGGCCCAAGTTAAAATCCCACAGAAAAAACGCGCGTGCTGTTGTTTGTGTTTGTTTCTATTGTGTGTGTGTTGTATGTGTGGTGTGTGTGTGTGTGTGTGTGTGTGTGTGTGTGTTGTTTGTGTTGTGTGTGTGTGTGTGTGTGTTGTGTGTGTGTGTGTTGTTTGTGTTGTTTGTGTTGTGTGTGTGTTGTGTGTGTGTGTGTGTTGTTTGTGTTGTGTGTGTGTGTGTGTGTTGTATGTGTGGTGTGTGTGTGTGTGTTGTTTGTGTTGTGTGTGAGTGTGTGTGTTGTGTGTGTGTATGTGTGTGTTGCGTGTGTGCTGTGTGTGTGTGTGTTTGTGTTGTGTGTGGTGTGGTGTGTGCGTGTGTGTGTGTGTGTGTGTGTGTGTTTGTGGTGTGTGGTGTGTGTGTGGTCTGTTTTTGGTGGGGTGGGGGTGGTTGTGCTTCAAATATAAATTGGTCTCTATTCCCTTTATACTGTCCATAGCTATTACAGTTCTCGAAAACTACATTTTTAATACTTCTTTTAAAGCACATATTATTTAAATCTGTTAAAGAAAAGGCAAGTAATGTGCTGTTTTCAAGGCTGGCGGGGCTTCAACTAATGGTAAATCATAGAAATTTCGGTGCCATAATGTGTGTGTGCGCGCGCGTATTTTTGTGTGTGTGCGTGTGTGCATGTATGCATGCATGGAGCGAGAAGTAGGAAAGGAGGTGCAGGCAGGCAGGCAGATATAAACTAAATGTTCCTTTCCCTTAAACAATGTTGAATGAGCTCGAGCGCTTTTAGCATTATTATTGACAATATTCATTGATGTGAAGGCATTTTTAATGATTGACAGGCAGTGTGATTATGTTATAGCGTGATGACTCAAATACAAGGCAGCTCCTGCCTAATATAGTATTCTGAGAGCAATATTCGTTGACATCTTACGGTAATTCAAAAGGATTTAGCCCCCAATGAAGTAGTGCTGCAATTATTAGGATTCCCAATTCTGCCGGATATAGGTCTAAATTCTCTTAAGACGCCAGAGAGGAAAGTGGGTTATGCAGTATACATTTGTAATCCCATGTAATGCACAAACGTCATCGCCATCATCATCATCATCATCATCATCATCATCATCATCATCATCATCATCATCATCACCACCACCATCATGTGCTAGACACAGAAATACAAATATACATTGCATAGTGGTAAATAATTATCGTACACCTCTTGTTTTAAATAGACTATAGCACGCAATATTCGTCAAAATAGGCCATCTTGACCTGTTCAGCTCCCCAACGTTTGGAGCTGCATGTACATATATATATTATATCATGTTATATCTATATTTGTTGCAATCATTGCTGGTATAAACGAATATAGCTCATGTGTGATCTATATTCATTGCAAGTATTGTCAGGTGTAAACGAATATAGCTCCTGTGGAATCTGTATTTGTTGCAATCATCGCAGGTGTAAACGAATATAGCTCATGTGGGATCTGTATTCTTTGCAATCGTTGTCAGGTTAAACGAATATAGCTCCTGTGGGATCTATATTCATTGCGATTATTGTCAGGTGTAAACAAATATAGCTCCTGTGGGATCTATATTCATTGCAATTATTGTCAGGTGTAAACAAATATAGCTCCTGCGGAATTTGTATTTGTTGCAATCATCGCAGGTGTAAACGAATATAGCATCTGGGGATCTTTATCCAGCGGTAGCTGTTGTCGGCGACTTCATAGATATTATGAGTAGGCGATGTTGTTATGTTCCAGCGCTCTGTCATAAGACAAATGGACATGAGAATGAATGCATTAAAATGGGTGACAATAAATGCTATTTTGATACAGCCTGTTATTGACTACGAGGCAGCATGTTAAATGCTTTCAAGCGCTCTAGCGCATTATCGAAGTAACCGAATTCCGTGACATTAAAACGCATTTACGCTGATGCCAGAATATGTGATGATGTTACAGCCTGATACAGACTACAAGGCAATTTAGGGAAAACTTTCAAGAATATTCGATGAGTTTCTGTAATATGGTTTTATCATATACCTTTGATATATGGGAAACATGATCGCTAAAAATAAACTTGATATCAACTGGTTGACAGAACGTTTCGACCTGTCACTCGTTCGATACATGCTTTTGGGACCTTAATGGTGTTATCCGACAGTTTGCCTACATTTTAAACATGTAACAATATCTGTAAATAAAAACGATTGGAATTTCTGTTTAAAATAGACACAGACGTCACTGCGGATGACTTGGATAAACTAAGACATAAGTGGTCACATGGTTTTCTTGGCCTAAAAATAGCCAACTGTGCAGCGTGGCTCAGATAGGAAATACATGTTTGAAATGACGATTTCGGCGGTATGGTTCACTTTTCCGACAGGTGTAATACACCAATACACGGCATTTAACGAGGTCTGCTCAGATAACAATGGTTTACTAAGATGTATAAAGAAAATAGTTTTGGTCCAAACTAACGGATACCACCTTTAAGAAATAGATGGTGGTGGAATGTATGTCAAGTCACTTAACGTTATGATTAATGGTAAGGCGTATGTTGACCTTAAGGTATTAGATGTGTAATAGTGAATAAATTGAATCCTGACAAAAGGTATAACACATTATTCAGCATTGTATTCTATTTTATTTTCAAAATTTTAACAACTTTTCACCTCAGCTTACTTAAGTTTTGCTAAATTTTATGTACTAGGTCGAATCTGACCTTTAAATAATTTCATATCAAGTTTGGATGAACAAAAAATAAAGAAAACACAGTAATTTCTTTTGTTTTCTACTTTTTATTAGAGTATATTTTTCTAAATAAAAATACTCCATATACCTGTGAAAAACACTTCTTTCTTCCTTTGCGTTAATTTGCTTTTTTTGACGAATCTGCCTCGCTGACCGCGACTCCTTGTCGCCATTTTGGAGTGAAGAAATTGACGCGATTTCATTGGATAAAATTAAAATACTAAAATAGGGTGATTTTATTCTTGAAAGGCCGATTGTTGACGTAAATGATCGAACATGTAACATCGTAAAACGCTAAATGCCAATATTACACGAATATTCATGAGATTGATTACACATCTAATACCTTAAAAATGAATAACAGACATTGCCAATTTGTCACTGCCGGATAAAAACCACAGGCAATATACTGGAACCTTTTACACGGCAATAAGTGTACTCGTTTTATCTTGTTGGGTTATGTTGGTTGTTTATTAGGTTTATCGTCCCACCAACAGTATTTCAGTTATCTGGAGACGGTGTCCGCTTGAAGCAGATATAGTGCTGCCTTCACTGTGTATAGCATGCCGTGAACACCTGACATGATAACACACCCAGTCACATTATTTTGACACAAGGGCCAACCAGTCGTGGAACTACCCTTGTATTTGCTTGAGCGTTAGCAAGGGAGCTATACCACTACCATTTTAACGACTTTGGTATGTCGCGGCCCTGGATCGATCCCGGGGCCTCCCGTGCCTGGAGCCGACGCTCTACCGATTGCGCTACCATTGGGTTACATATTCGTAACCAATAGCATAGATGCTTTTCAAAATGGTTGACAGAAATGGCGATTCCCTGATTGCATGTTACTCACTTGTGGCATTACAATTAACCATTGTGAACAGACGCTGGGTGTACATGTATCTTGCCTTTGTACATTATGAATTATGTTAACAGTCAAACAAATCAATGAGTTGAAAATCTAGTCAATTTCAAATGATTCGATCGATTCTGTCACTGCCTGGTAGGATTATGAGGTAGCATGCAGAAAACTGTTAAGAATAGGCGAAGATTCTAACAGCATTCGTCTTGTACCTTATACAGTATACAGAGAATAAGTAAATAGGCTGGATATACAAATATGAACATTTGCTGATTTTGTACTGCTGCGGGATTTTATTTGTGAGATACTGTCTCTTGTTTCACAACCTATCGTGAAAAGACGTAGAACTACTTTTTGTCGCGCTAGAGTCAGGAATAGTCTTAGATTGTTAGGTCGTTAGTTTTCTGTTGTAGTAGTAATAATGTATTCACGTCTAATGTAATGAATTCAAAAAGCAAGGGCGACTGTATGTAAATAAAGGCGCTGGTTGTACATGCGCTGATACCATTAATCCCATAGGCACATCCGTCATTATTTTCAGTTAATGTATTAACCTATGCCTTTGTTGCCTCTAAAACTATTAATTTAATGTATAAACTTATATGACAATAGGACCTTTATTTATTTATGCAACAAAACGGAACTTGGATTTTGTATGATAAAATAAATAAAAACATTGCTGTCTAGTTAAGATTTTATTTTAAACGTGTTCCACCGATCCCTATTTTTTAGATCTGTACATACAGTCTATTATCGAAAGTAAAAGTTGTTTCTGGTAGTTGACGAGTCAGTTACAATTACGTGGCATTCCTAACATCGTGTAATTAGAACTTAATAGTAACTACATCGCACTTCAAATAGCCGATGCAGTGTACTGGAACTAAACTAAATGTGCATTTATAATGATAAAACATCACAAATATCGCAGTGTGGATTATATGTACGGGAATATAACGGTGCATCTTTTAAAACCTTTATAATAACAATAAAACGAAGTACAATAGTATAATATTCTTTAGAAAACCGACATTAGCTGTAAAAAAACACAAGCATATGCAGCTGCACATATCACGAAAGACTCTTTTAGTTGATCATATGCTGCCAATCCATGTTTAACAAGCATATTTATTTCCTTCCAGGCCTGATTATTGTGTCAACTCTTATTGGAATGGCAACCGGAAAAGTGGGTGAAGTGGGTCGGCCTTTTGTCAACTTCTTTAAAGCAACTTCTGAAATCATCATTATGGTGCTGCGATGGCTGGTCTGGTAAGTTAACATTTATTTAATTTTATCATAAATGTTACGTAATAAATATTACGTCATTAATGTATTTTAATATGGAGTTTGGCGTATATCAAACAAATCGCTCTGACAGGTCAGATTCCGCTGAGGAGAATCTGCAAGAACTTGGCGTCTATTGGGGTCCAATGAAAGCACATTGTGATGTGATCGCTGGATGCAGATAACAGATGGTCGTTGATTAGGTGTAAAAACGGAATTAGCGCGGCCGGCTTTGAAGTGATGTTATACCTCAGGTGGTTGCCTTTTAAGGGCGGTCTCATGATAATGTTTGACTGTAACTGGAAATGCTAGGAAAGGGACCGAAGTTAATGTCACAGACTGCAGATAGAACCTCCAGCTGGCTGTGTCAACGAAGAAATGCCAGAAGCCTGAATCCATCCCCGGGTAGTGATCGATCATCACTGCCTTCACCACTCAGAGCTTGTACTGCAATTAAAGTTGGTATCCGACAGTTTGCCTATATCTAAGGCACGTAACAACATTTAAGCCCTATTCTGGACACAATTACTGCAGAAACTCATACACAAGTTTAATTAAAGTCTGTTTATAACACCGCGTCAATTGTTAGACAGCACTTAATTGGTTGCATGATAAAAAGTGGTCCAAAAATAAAAAATAAAAACTTTACATGTTTTCTTCTTTATCTGATAAAGTCATGAAGAAATCAAAGTGAAAAGAAGGACAAAAAAATGGACATACCAGGATTTGAACACTTAACCCTCAATCTTGAAGCATTTTAACCATAATTTTGATAGTCTTCAATTGGGGGTGCAGCATTATATTTGCTCTTCTTTATAGTAACGTTTATTGATTTAAGTTTTCTTGGTTTTGTCAGTGTGTTGGATTTATCATGCGACCACCATACTTTAATTCATCCGCCAACAACAAATATTTCCCAAAAAAACGTTACTGTCAGCAATAGATACTTTGCATAACTGCCAGTTATAGAGATATGTGGAAATATGATACAGTAGGCGCATGCCTAAAACCATTATTGTAGCAGAACATGTTGGCACATGTATTTTTAATTCGCTGTGTAGATGTAAATACTTTATTTTCCCCGTGAAATTAGACATTTTGTAGCTCGGGAATTCATACCTTTGCATGCCTTACAAAAATATGTCATTTGTCAAAAACAATAAAAGGTCAATAGATAAAGCTAAATACAACATAGGGAGGCAGAAGGAATAATAATAATAATAATAATAATACCAATTATAATAATAATACAAATAATAATAATAACAATTATTTGTTTATAATAACAACAAAAATAATAATGGTGATAATAATAATAGGTATAATAATAATAATAATAATAATAATAATACCAATAATAATAATAATATGATCCTTCTAATCCTACTAATCCTACTACTACTAATGCTACTACTACTAATGCTACTACTAAAACTACTACTAATAACAATAATAATAATAATGATGATAACAATTAAAATTATAATAATAATACCAATAATAATAATGGTGATAATAATAATAATATTAATAATAAGAGGAGAAGAGCTGGAAGCTATCGACCTCCACACCGTAAGACGGTGGGGCCACTCGCTATCAGATATACATGGATAAGGCCCGAAATATCTATGACGGCGAGCACCATGCTGATGATGGAGGTCGATGAGCAAACCACTGACCACAACAGACCGACAGTTCCTGGGTCTCTGGCCGGCAGTACTCGTGGGTCTGCACAACAGGCCTGGGGAAACCGGTTAGAGACAGATCCTCAACAGATGCAGGAAAGCAGGAACAATGGTCAGCAGGCTGTTTCACACACATGATAATGATAATGGTAATAATAATTCAACTGTTGAAAAAAAGAACAACATTCACCACCAATAAATGTTTACAATACACATTTTAATCAAAGACAGAACACCGCCTTTACAGAAATATCTATAGGTGGTGTTTCTGTTCATTTTAATGCATTAGTGTGTTTGATATGAAGTAAACTGGAATTTGACCAATGTTCTTTTGACATTCTATAACTTGTCTCTGGCGATATGCTCTCCAGGATAATACTGTAACGATATAAATGTAGTTTCTTGCACAATTCACGCTGAATGTTTGGTGATTTGTATATGAGTCTCGCTTAATCACATTTACCGATGTCTACGGATGTGAATCATGTGAGCAATGAGCTGGGGGTGTTGTTATACTTGTTATGCAGAATGTAACAGGATTTTACTACATCAAATTAGCTGGCAAATGTTTAGATTTCCGATCGAATGCATCACCGAATCCATGAAAGAATTGCTATGTCAGCGTGTCTGTCAAGCAACAGTGCCAAATTTTGAAGCACACATTACTTCCAAGGTTGGCTAAACGTGGAGAAACCCCATATGATACAACCGAGAAATTGTTATACGTGCATTTAGCTATCCTAATTAAACTACTTCACAAAGAAAGTGGCAAATTTTCGTGAGGAAATCAACATTTGAAAAAGATGTATTTGTATGCTTTGATTTGAATTCGCAAGCCATGTATATTGTTTTTGTCAATAGAAAAATCTGTCAAATATTTTTCCAGGGACATTTATAAAACGATAGACAAAATTCTTAGCAAAACGGCAGAATGGTGTTATATCAGAGTGAATAAAGGAATCAAATATTGTTTCCTCTCTCTTGAATTTATGGGAACATGCCTTCAGGTAGTATACGATCGAAGTTGGTAGAGCAATCAGTAGGACGTCGGCTCCAGGCACGGGAGGCCCCGGGTTCGATCCAGGGCCGCGACATACCTTGTCGTTAAAATGGTAGTTGTATAGCTTCCTCGCTGACGCTCAAGCAAATATAAGGGTAGTTCCACGACCGAATGACTCGGTGTCAGGATACTGTGACTGGATGTGGTATCATGCCAGGTGTTCACAGCATGCTATACACAGTGAAGGCAGCACTATATCTGCTTTAAGTGGACACCGTCTCCAGATTACTAAAATACTGTTGGTGGGACAATAAACCCAATAAACAGGTGGTATGCGACAGTCTGGACCAACTATTCTTCTCATGCAACCAAATAAATAATTGTTTCAAATCCTACGAAATGCTGTATGATTAGTGCCCTCCTATGTCCATAGAATAAATTAACTATCACACCCGACTTGTTATTACAAAAATGTTTTTTTCCAGTACAAGTCAAGCCCATAGTTATATATTTTAAAACTAAAAAACAACAACATTAAACAACAAAAACAACGTGTAAACTGACTTTTGAGATCACGTTACATAATCACCGGGGTAATCAGTTCTGACTTCGATATCTATTGTTAGATTAAATTCCCTTCGTGCCTATTTAAAGATTCGGAAGCAATGCACGTTTTAAGCGATGTATATTTCACGACGTGTACGTTCAAAGAGTTGGGTAAAGTTACAAACAGCATTTACTTAAACTTACGTATACGTTTAAATGTACCGCCCAAGAACAAGGGTAATATATTCTTACATGTATTTGGTATAGGAAAATCTTTAAAGGTGGTATCCGACATTTTGGATCCCGTGTTTTTCTCCCTAACATCCAAAAACAACCAATGTTACATCAAAAGATTCCGCGAAATGCTGTTAATGTCCTACATTTTGGTTAAATGTGAGACATAACACCCCACCCTTCATTACAAACATGTGTTTTCTATCTGAGCCACTCTGCACAGTTAGCTATTTTTAAACTCAGAAAACAACGTGACTTTTAAGAGAAGTTGTATAATCATCCGAGTGATTAGCTGTGATGTCGATATTTCATTTCAGCAGAAAATTCTAATGCTGTTATTTTTATCATAAACTGTACTGTCGAACAATTGAGAAAGTGTTCAAACTTGTCTTTAGTTAGATTACAGTATTAGTTTAAATAGAAATTGCCTAGATCCCCCAAACAGGCACAGTATATTGTTTCATGTAATTTATACGGACAAACTGTCGGGTCCTTTAAAAGCTTGAAGGAATTAGAAGCGAGATAACGGTTGTCAACTTTTTAACAAATGAGGGTATATACACGTTAATATTTCTAAGTCAGTCATAAATACTACAATGATTGGTATAGTAGTAAACGCAATAAATCATACATGCAGTGCGGTGGTTTTCTTAGGTTATATACTTGCAACTGCAACTTGGTCAGGAATGGTTCCAGGGGTGAAGTGGGATGGGGATGCCGATTGAGGGGATTTCTTTTTAAATGTTTAATGCATTTTTTGCGGAACAAGTTTTTTTTTAATCAAAAATGCAAGGCAAGTTAGGCAAATATCCTGATATATTTGTCTAATTTTGTGCTATGTCTACAAAACGGGTGAATTAAATTGTCAGTGCAGTTCGCCGAGTTGCATTTCTTGGTTTGATGAAAAGTTTGATGACTGGCTAGACGCCAAAACTGAAATCGATACCTTCTGGACTCGCCGGAGAGACATTTGTTAATGAAAGTTGAAGTGAGATAAATATTGCATGTAATATTTCGAGAAGTCATTTGGGAGAGGTTATGTATCTAATATTGTTTAGGGAGGTAGTGTATGTCTATTTTTGCCAAAATATAGTGAAGTCATAGATATTTGGTTGCAAAACATTTGATACATTATATTTCGTAAAAAAAGAGCATTAAACAATATATAGAGAAAATATGGCCGGGCATCAAACTTGGAATTGGCGCCTACTGCACTCATCAGATATTTCTAAATGAAAGATGAAATATAATTGATGTTAAATATCATGTTACGTGCCGTTTAAATGGCATATAATGTATATTTTATAAACTTTTTTATTATAAAGCACATTTGACTTACATGTATAAAATATTTTACAGCATGATACGAAAGCGATATCGAGTTTTAAAAGCTACCAGGGTTAAAAATAACATTTTTAGGTGTTAAAAATGTTCATTGCGCCTTGTATAGTTAATTTTGAAGTATATCTCAAAGGCATTGAAAATTGGAATGTGGCCTTATCTGGCTTCACACTTTGATCACAGTGCGGGTTGGGGGTGAGGGATGGAATTAGAATTAAACTAATCAAGAGACCAGCTGTGATCTCACGACATGGTTGGGGGGGGGGGGGGGGGGGGGGTTCTAAAAAAGGCCATTTTCTATGCCTTGAAAGTTGGTAACCGTTATAATATCTGACGACAAAATTTCATCGAAACCTCATACTTTCATCCATGTATGATTTTGATACTACCTCTGTTGTTTGACATTGAAATAAGCCGCTGAAAATGTTTAGTTTTTCGATATCTATATATAAGCACAATGTGGATTTCTGTTAAAAATAGACAGCGACGTCAAAGCAAGTAACCCGGATGATGATAGAATTTTTACCTTAAAGTAAGTGATCACGTGGTTTTTAAAAAGGTTTAAAAATAGCTAATTGTGCAGCGTGACTCGTAAGAAAATACATATTTGTGATGACGATTGTGGTGTTATGCTTCACTTTTCACATGTCGGGCATCCTTAAATAGCATTTCGCCTGACCTTTTCGATTTACAAAAAATTGTTTTTTATTGTTTGAGAAAAATAATTTTGATCCAAACTGTCGGATACCACCTTTAAAGGAAGGAAAATGTGTTTTGCAGACCTTCTGTCATAAAATAAGTTATAATAAAATGCAGTCAGGTTTGTAATAATCCAATGCATTGATTGAAGATAGACCGGTTTGTTCCTGCTTAGCCTCCCACTGCGTGGGCTCGAGTCTCGTTCCAGGCAAAGAACTTGTGGGTAGGTCTTCCAGCTGTCCTGACCAGCCGCAATAGCTCAGCTGGTAGAGCGTCGGCTATCGGATTGGGAGGTCGTGGGTTCAAACCCCGGCCGGGTCAAACCAAAGATTTTAAAATTGGTAGTAGTGGCTTCCCTCCTAACGCTCCTTTCTAAGGGGACAACATTACGCCTGACTCGTCGGTGTCAGTATAATGGACCGACCGGGTTCAGGCCCTGGGCACCTCATAAGTGCCCATGTGCTATAATGATAGAAATGTCGCTGCACAGTATCGGCAAAAATGCCGCAAATCCCATGCCATCCCAGCTGACCTGCGGTGCGCCAGTAGTTCTACCCAGACATTTGTCGGGGTCTTCCTCCACCAAAACAGCTAGACGTCGTTATTATGATCACAATTGGTCGCTGCGGTATATCTAAAAACTTACAAACAAATCCGTTCGATTTGATTAAGAACAATAATCAAACGTGCAAATAGTGCAGAGTCGAGATTATTTACAGGTATATATTTATGTGCTTGTGCTTAATCGGCAAATCGGTTTATATGCTCTTCATATGTTCAATGCAGAACTTCTGGCTGCGTTTTAAGGCTTGCTGTTTTGGAAGCTGTCTGGCAAGAATCCAATTTTGACATTGACTCATTTGCACTTATTAGAGACACGTGCCTTAATAATGAAATGCGAAGAAAACTGGTAATATGTATTGAAAGTTTTGTTTCGAGAAGGCACATGTTGGAGATTTAATGTTGTTTTGAGGGGTTAAATGGCATATTTAACCATAAAACTGTCATTATAAATAGCAGTCTATAATGCAAAAGACATTCTTGAAGAATCTTCGATTTAAGCAATAGAAGTTCGTTAAAACGTTAACATCATCGTTTTGCACTTCGTAGTTTTTTTCTGAACATTTAGTGCAATATAACAACAACAACAACAACAACAACACGGTATACAAGAGAGAAATAATTAACCATGATTTTTGTTATAAAAGGGATACATGTATGGTCATTTTTTTCAGAACTTCAATTAATTAATAAACCTTCGTAGACACTGCTATTGACTTCGCTGTCATTTTAATTTATGCATTTTAGAACATAATAAATGGCATTTGAAGATATGTTTTTGTTTCTTTAATTCAGATATAGATTTTAAACTAATTTTTGGCGACTAAAATCATTCCATGTCAGAGGCCCCGGCTTCGATCCCGGGCCGCGACATACCAAAGTCGTTAAAAATAGAAGTGGTATAGCTCCCTCGTTAACGCTCAAGCTGATATAAGGGTAGTTTCACGACTAGTTAGCCCTTGTGTCAGAATAATGTGACAGGGTGTGGTATCATGCCAGGTGTTCAAGGCATAAATAAACAAACAAATAAACAATAAACAAACATTCAACTTTAAGCTATTGTTTTAAATCCAAACAGATCATTAAAAACAAATATTTAAAAATAATAATGCAATAATCAAAAATGCTAAGAAACTGATACAATATTGTTTAATCTATTGTTTCCTTATAAAAAGCTAACTACATTAATTGTAATGTTGTTTAAAATAAAACAGTTTTGAATTTTTTATTTGTGCCTAAGTAAAACATTAAATATTTCAGTTCAATTCAATAGTATTTAGTATGATTTTTGAATTTCAAATTAAATGGTTTGCATTTTGTAGCATATATTTGTAATTTTAAGATATGATACAAAGGAATGGGGGTTGCAATCATAATTAAAATTGTTTAATTGGATGCATTAAGTATGCAAATAAATATGTGCACCAAAACGTATGGCAACCGAACGTTATACCAGACTGGATTTTCGTTGTCAATTTTATTCTGGTGTTTGCATTGCTTTCGAAGCCATGACAGAATATGACATTTTAATGAATTTCTCCCCGTATTTACATTTCCCGTGGGTCTTTAGTTTTTAAATATGCATTGTTTCCATTTGCGGAGTTAGAAAAGAGAACAATTCCGGAACATACTTAAAATGGTATGTGTTATATAAATTTGATTTCCAGATACACGCCAGTCTTATCTCGGGCATTCATGCACTCAAAACATTAACATATTCCCGGGAGAGCTAGCCCTCGAACAAGTGTGCAAAGTCAGCCTTTAATTCCCTCTTTTTTAGTTTTGTTGGGAATATAAAGGTGGTATCCGACAGTTTGAATCAAACATTTTTTTCTCAAATAACCAAATAAGTAATTGTTACCTGAAAAGGTCCTGCAAACTGCTGTTCGTTGATCTGTGTGAACACTAAAGCATAAATACGTACTCATCATTGCAAATTTTCTGAGCTACGCTGCAGATATAGCTTCTTTTAAACTAAGAAAACCACGTGATCTCTAACTTTTGACTTCACTTTATATGGTCATCAGGCAAATCCACCATGAAGTCGATGTCTGTTTTTAGCAGAAATCCCAATCGTAAAGAATTTTGAAGAAACTAATATTTAGTGCGAATTTATTTCATGATCAAAATCGTTTTAGACTAAAGTACGAGTTTATTTAAAGATTGTGCCAAAATTTCACCAAAGCAAGGGTAAGATATTGTTATATGTGTTTGATATAGGCAAACTGTTTGATACCGCCTTTAGTTGCATTTCTCTACAAAAGATTTATATGTGCAAAAGAGATTAATGGTCATTTGTTGATATTGAATCTGTCTGGTAAGATTCTAACTCGGGACACTTCCTTGCCGTTTTAACATTGTTAAATGAAATATTATTGGTAATAAATATTGCGCTTTGTAAGTTCTCAGATGGATGTATTATATAAAAAAAATATTTGGACAGGAGGTTAATATCTTTTTGCTGCAACATTGTTTTAAGACATACTTAAATGCATTATATGCTAGCTTCAAGTTTTTCAGAAAAAAAATCATTTAAACTTTATTGTTAGTGATTTAAACATGGAAACATTTATAGTTTAGAGCATCGCTGACCGTGATAACAGTTTATCTTTTGTATCAATTCGTCGTATATTTAAGAAACAAGTAACTAAATTTGTATTGCTCCGCTGAATAAATGTTGTGAACATTACACACACACACACACACAAATATCATAATTACCTCCCCTTGGTGCATTTCTTTCCAGGATGACGCCGCTTGGGGTCGCCTCGATGATAGCTAACGCCATTGCTAAGGTCGACGACTTAGAGGGAACATTTAGAAGTCTTGGCATTTTTGTTGTCGCCTTTGTCACCGGCATTGTTCTTCTGATCGCCGTCTTCTTTCCTCTTATATACTTCACCGTCGTCAGAAAGAACCCGTTTGTCTTTCTCTACACAACCCTACGACCTTTTATGACGGCGTTTGCGACAGCTTCATCGTGAGTAAAATAAATACTGTTTAGGATTTCATTTGCAATAATTTTGAATATAAAGACAAACATTACCTTATTTAATAAAGATAAAATATTGCAATTAGTTTTTTACTTTTTATATTCTCACATTTTACAGCATTTTATTTTTGTCATTTCAACCCAATCGCGTGACACCGGATCTGGTAGCGCAATCGATAGAGCGTCGGCTCCAGATGTTTGGGGGGTGGGGGCCGCCACAGACCAAACTCGTTAAAAATGGAAGTGCTGTAGCTCCCTTGCTAATAGTCACGCAAGTATAAGGGTAGTTCAACGACTGATTGACCAGGTGTCAGGATAATATAGCATATTTTGTCACCAGCCTTTCATTAAAAATGCAATCATATATTACACACAAAAACACGCTCCTCGATTTCGTTGCTATTGAAAACTTAAGCATACATTTGCAACATAAACTATGTGTGTCTTATAACGTAAACCTTCCATTTAAAAATAGAATCTTATATCACTTAAGTAACCTCTTTGATCAGTCTAGTCGCCATTTAAATATACATTTACCTTAAAGACTTTGATTACGAGCCCATTTTATCATTGACGATATTCAGTCATCAAACTTGATGACGTCTCAAAGCAAATATCAAACCGCAAAGGCTCGAATTCCGTCGAGCAAACGCCACTTTCAATGCCATTTTCAAATCAATTGAGGTCACGTGACCGTCCGCCATTCAGCTGTGCGGGTCTGTACAATGCTTATGCTGGCAGTTAAAAATATAATAAACTCAGAGATAAGAATCAAGAATATTTTGTATCAATTAAATATGCCATCACACCAAATGAAATGTGTTTTTTTGTCGATATATATAACTCCTTATTGTTTTTTTATATTAGACTAAGCGGTATTTTGCTGTACACTGCATACAAGGCGTGGATAAATTATTTCATTAAAAGTTTTAACCACATACTGAAGATTAATGTAAATCCAGTCACTGGCATAAAATAAAAGAAAGACTTCACCATTATAACGTTAATAACCACATTTTTTTACTCTGGAGAAAATTGTGAATAATATTAAGTAACTGCTAGAAACAATCTGAAAATGTAGTTTTAAATATTTAATTGCGTCGTTTAATCTTGTTAAATAATGAAATACATTACAGTTATTTAGCATTAATTAAAACATATATTATTCTAAATCATTACTCATTATCACAAATGCGTATCAAAAAATCAAAGAATGGAGAATATGTATATACCGCTCTTAGTTTTAAACAACATGGTATTTTGGGGGAAGGCAAAAAACTTCGAGGGGGTGGGGGTGGGGGTGTTGGTCCATAAGTTAAGTGGCATATGGCTCGAGGGAGTGGGGGACCATAAGTTAAGTGGCGTATGGCTTGAGTCGGGGGGGGGGGGGGTCCATAATTTTAGTGGCATATGGCAACAGACCGCTTCTTATCTTGTCGGCAATGGACTGGTTTTTACTTTGACTGAAGAAGTTTGCTTGAAAATACACCTAGTTGCATTGATGTCACATTGATACTGTATTTTCAAAATATTTTAAAATACCCAAGTAAAAATGTATAATACATTCACATGTATACTTAATTAGTGCATTTAAATTTTGTAGTGTGATGGTAGTAGATTGACTGTAGATTGTATTTAGCCAGATTGGACCAAATTAAACTAATGAAAATAAAGTGCAGTAAAATAGAAATAAATTATCAGACTCGACCCTTACTAGCGCAATATCAGATTCAATTTTTATATGGTTCGACAGTTGGTCGTAGGGGGTAACGTACACGTTCTTTTATTAATTATAATCACTGAACATCGCTATAGTGCTCATAATTGTATTGTGTGGTGCTACATGTACCCAGAAATCTGTCTGATGTCTTTCTTTAATTATAATCACTGGACATCGCTTTAAAACCTTCACATAGCGATATTGACTACAACAGTATCTCAATGTAATACAAAATACATAATCTGGCACCATACATGATCCCGTTATAAACTGCGGCGCTAAATATTCGAGAGGAAAAAATACATTCTCTTTTATTGATATTCATATCGCAATAAACATCATTCCAAGTACTCGACCTACACGGCGTAACGACAGAGTTATTGCATGCCATCTCTTAACCTGCTTACTATGAATGTCTTGCGTCGAGGTAAATAATATAGATCCAGAGCAGCCAGTTACTGCTAAAAGCTATTCTTCTCAGGGGCGGATCCAGACAAAAATAGGGAGAGGGGTGGTACGGTATGCATCAAGATCCATTCAACCTTTTCGCAGTAAATACTAGACATATAAACACGGCCAGGGACCCTTACTTTGTCCTAAGCAGCTTAGTATGTTTAAGCTTACATGGATGTGTTTTCGCAACTGTATAGTTTTACCTGGTTTGTGGGGGCATACATCCCCCATCCACCCACCCTACATCCATCCTTGAAACAGTCTAATCAGGTACGAAACCAGAAGTTTCCGAGTAACTAGCAATATTAACGTATTGACGGCTCGAAGCTTTTATAAATATGTTTTGGGTTACAAAAAACAATTAGTATTTGGTTTTACATAAGTATTAAGAATAAAGGTTAATGATATTGCACCGGCAAAAGAGCTTTTTTTATTGCCACTTCAAAGATCATATAAATAGCTGATCTATTGGGGTTTGTGGTGCATATTCAAGTGGAACACGTGATAATGTTTGCAAAAAAAGAAAACTGAGGGAAAAAACTGAGGATAAAAAGATAGATCTAGGTCGGTGATTCAGAACAAATTGTTCTGTGAGCGTTTAATTGATTTCTTGGCCCTTTTTTATTACCTGGAAAATGTTTAGGAAATGGTTATTTGCTATTTAGATAATTTACACTTATCTTTTCTTGAAGAAGGCTTGTTCTTTTTTATCGAAACGATAGAGAATTGCATGAGAAGGACGGATAAATATTAGCAAACTAGCTGAAAACTTATTGGCCATTAAAAGCACAAGCAATAAATTGTTCCTGTCGGTGTCTAAATGGGACTGAGCGTAAGTTGAGATATATAAATGATCTGTAGATTGGACTAACAGCAATAACAACATAATTTTCATGTCTTAATGTGACTAAGCGTGAGTTAAGAGATAAAAATGATCTGTAGATTGGACTAACAGCAATGACGACATACTTTCCATTTCTAAATGTGACTTAGCGTGAGTTAAGAGATAAAAATGATCTGTAGATTAAACTAACAGCAATGACGACATACTTTCCATTTCTAAATGTGACTGAGCGTGAGTTAATAGATGAAAATGATCTGTAGATTGGACTAACAGCCATGACGACATACTCTCCATGTCTAAATGTGACTAAGCGTGAGTTAAGAGATAAAAATGATCTGTAGATTGGACTAACAGCAATGACGACATACTTTCCATTTCTGAATGTGACTGAGCGTGAGTTAAAAGATAAAAATGAAATGTAGATTAAACTTACAGCAATGACGACATACTCTCCATGTCTAAATGTGACTAAGCGTGAGTTAAGAGCTAAAAATGATCTGTAGATTGGACTAACAACAATGACGACATACTCTCCATTTCTAAATGTGACTGAGCGTAAGTTAAGAGATGTAAATGATCTGTAGATTAAACTAACAGCAATGACGACATACTCTCCATGTCTAAATGTGACTGAGTGTGAGTTAAGAGATGTAAATGATCTGTAGATTAAACTAACAGCAATGACGATATACTTTCTATGTCTAAATGTGACTGAGCGTGAGTTAAGAGATGTAAATGATCTGTAGATTAAATTAACAGCAATGACGATATACTTTCCATGTCTAAATGTGACTGAGCGTGAGTTAAGAGATAAAAATGATCTGGAGAAAAGACTTACATCAATGACGACATACTTTCCATGTCTAAATGTCATTTTGTCAGGGTCTTTTTTTCTTTTTCAGAGCTGTTGCTATCCCGGATGTTCTCAACACCTGTGAATTAAAACATGGCGTCAATCCCACAATTTCCCGATTTGTTGTATCTTTGGCAACCGCTCTAAACCGGACCGGAAGTTGTATTTTCATCACACTGTCGTGCCTCTTCATCTGTAAGCTCGAGGGGATAGAATTGGAGGGTGCAAAGGTTATTTTGTTAGCGTAAGTATGCTAAAAAAAATATTGTTTTACATCTAAAAGGACCGCCTCCAGGTAACTGAAATGCTGTTGTTGGGACGACAAACCCAATAAACAAACAATTAGAAGGACGTCCAAAGATCACAGTTCGCATCTCCACCTTCGATTTCCATATCGAAATTGGCTATTTCAATGTCAACGGAAGAA
This sequence comes from Sinonovacula constricta, assembly GCA_007844125.1. Taxonomy (NCBI): domain Eukaryota; kingdom Metazoa; phylum Mollusca; class Bivalvia; order Cardiida; family Solecurtidae; genus Sinonovacula; species Sinonovacula constricta. The sequence goes on from CM017568.1 coordinate 17,595,275, forward strand.
CACACTCAAATTTATAAGATAGTGACCCAGATCAAAATCAACATGTATTTTACATAGTATACATCCAAACCAAATATGTATTAAACAATTTAAGTTTGTTAGATGTTATCAAACAATAATCCGAATACAAAAGAAAAATTGCACAGATGACAGTAAAACTTACAGAATACCTATAATAGCTATTCAATTTCAGACATGAATGATGAGAGGTAACGATTGATGGTTAAGAAAAAAAAACATTTGCCAGGCTTTTATGTGCAAATTGACCGAGCCTCACTCCGGAAAATGCCGGAAAAAACATCCGGAAAGTACCGATCACTGTTATCGTGTGTGGAGGGTGGGGGTCATAGGGGTTCTCAGTGGCGATGGCTATGTTAAAGTCTTCGACTTATAGGGCCATAAATGTCAATTAGCATATTCTGCAGTCTGAAAAGTAATTCATTATTAAACGCGTTTACAATTGCTTTATTTCACAACAGCAACTATAATATCAACTATCAGCCTAAAACGGAGACAGCATCATAAACAACGATAACCTCGTACATCCGCTGTAACATCATATTTGATTTCACGTGTTGCTATCATTATACATTATTTGCAAACTAATAGGCGGAGATTTATTATTCATATTTTCCGTCATTCATTATTTATTTGACAGGTGCTTTTCGATTATTGATATGTTTATAAGAATTCGAATTCGTTATTGCTTGACAGCGTTTTCTTGTTTTCAGTCATATTTATTTATTCCGGATTTTATGCAATCGGCCCAATAATTACGGAAACACACGGATTTTTGCGATTTATACCTTATTGCTTCCGATTGTCATTGGTGCTAGATGACAATCGGAACTCCTTTGGGTAATTACGTCCTCGGGACAATCATCCCTCGGATGTATCTGGTGCAATGATACCTGCTCGATCGTTTTGTTCGCCGGACGTCGGAAGAAGATGCTTAAAATGTAGTTCGCACAAAATATATTGACAGCTTTGTTTTTGCTGCGCAGGGTAAATTAAACTTGGATGATTTAAATTTGAAGCAGCCACAAAGTGAAGTTTTACAGGCATCGTACTATAGTAAGCTGTCGTCCGAGCTGCCATCTTTGTTTTGACGTCTGTCACAAAAGAAATCCCATTTAGGGAAATGGCCGAGGTAATCCGACTACCTACATACCTCCGAGAGATGATTCGTGAATTATCCGAGGTGTTCCTATTGGCTAGATTTGTCATTCGGAACTCCTTTGGTAATTCCATCCTCGGAAAGATGATCTTTCGGGTGTATCTGGTGCAATGAAACAGATATGCGATTTTTCATAAGCGGAAAGTGGATTATGCGAAAAAGAGTCTTTCAAAAAGAGATAAGTGTAGTTTATATTGTTATTTCGTCATAGAAATTTTAATTTATATTTCTCACTTCGTTACGAGATATATCTTAATACATGTTCAATATAGATAACAAAACCATTTATCTTCGCAGTTTTGATGACGCTATGAAAACCGACATGTTTATTTTTGCAGGGTTTTCCCGTCATACCTCCGGGAGATGAAATGTTAATTATCCAAGGAGTTCCGATTGCTAGATACGCATGTCTATAGCTAAATATTTTTTTTCTAAAACCGCTCTAACTCAGAAGTTCAGCAAATTGCCATTTCAAGAGTTAAACGTTAACGATTTCTGTCTTGAAAAAAAGGCCAATTTGCCGAAAATTTGAGTTAGAATGTTTTCAGAAAAAAATATAATTAATACAGTTCTCTCTGAAACTATTTACAACATTGTATAGCTAAATAGATGTCGTTTTAAAAAGTTAATAAATGGAATACATGAGTTATGCAGCAAATCAATATTGACATATCCATTGCAATTTTGAATGTTCAAAGTCTCTCCGCGTGCGTTCGAGTCCCTGTCGAAGCGATAACTTTCATGTGAGGAGGTTTTCCAGCTAACCTGCGGTGCGCCGGTGGTTCTACCCGGACTTATACCTGGAGTCTTACTCCACCAGCTGGACGTCGCCAATATGACCATGATTGTGTCGGTACGTGTAACAAATAACAAAAACAAAACAAACAAATAAATTATATGAAATAATGCTTAAAATCAGACCCTGCAGAAGTGCTATCCCATCAATCACTGTCACAGTGTGTTCCCAAGAGTCTATGGAATTAATTAAAAAAAATATTTCCATTTTAACTACAGTTTGCCGTGTCAGCACCTACACATATTTATGGTCGGTAAAGATATTTTATTTAAACCTAAGTATTTATTTTTTCTAATGAACACATGAGATTCTTTCTCTTTTTTTCATATTTTTTTTATTTTTAATGTTTATGATTTTCACTGCCTTCAAGTCTAACACTGCCTTAAGAGAAACTGAGTATTTTATTATTTTGTATGAATCCCCAATGTACACAACATCAGAAGTAAATATCGGCATGAAATCAATGGATATATTATTTGAGTTGTATGGAGTGGAAAGTGGTTTTTACACACTTTATTTCGGTAGTAAAAAGTTGTTTCTCAGACGTGATGTAAAACTTCAAATTTCATTAGTTTGAAAAAGATTTTTCCCAATCGGCATAAAGATAGACTCATAGCAATAGGAACGTGGGATTGGGTATTGATTGCAATCGTTTCTTTTGCGTGTCACTCAGTTTATTGTTTGCCCATTGATACATTTTCACGCTATGTGTACTCCATCTGCAATATTTATTATCAATAACGTCACCCAGGGGTGCTTTTCGTACCGAGAAGCTGCCGTGTGCTAAGGAACTGATTCTGTGTTTGTAGGTTAGTAGGTTATGCGCATTGAGAATGGTCTTTTTTCTGTAGACGCATTGAGAATGGTCTTTTTTCTGTAGACGCAAGATTTTTTTTTCTGTAGACGCAAGAAGATTTTTTTTCTGTAGGTGCATTGAGAATGGTCTTTTGTCTGTAGACTCATTGAGAATGGTCTTTTTTCTGTAGACGCAAGAAGATTTTTTTTTCTGTAGGTGCATTGAGAATGGTCTTTTTTCTGTAGACGCATTGGGAAAGGTCTTTTTCTGTAGACTCATTGAGAATGGTCTTTTTTCTGTAGACGCATTGAGAATGGTCGTTTTCTGTAGACTCATTGAGAATGGTCGTTTTTTTGTAGGCGCATTGACAATGGTCTTTTTCTGTAGACTCATTAAGAATGGTCGTTTTCTGTAGGCGCATTGAGAATGGTCTTTTTCTGTAGACTCATTGAGAAAGGTCTTTTTTCTGTAGACGCATTGAGACTGGTCTTTTTTCTGTAGACTCATTGAGACTGGTCTTTGTCTGTAGACGCACTGAGAATGGTCCTTTTTCTGTAGACTTATTGAGAATGGTCTTTTTTCTGTAGAGGCATTGAGAATGGTCCTTTTTCTGTAGACTCATTGAGAAAGGTCTTTTTTCTGTAGACGCATTGAGAAAGGTCTTTTTTCTGTAGACTCATTGAGAAAGGTCTTTTTTCTGTAGACGCATTGAGAATGGTCTTTTTTCTGTAGACTCGTTGAGACTGGTCTTTGTCTGTAGACGCACTGAGAATGGTCCTTTTTCTGTAGAGGCATTGAGATTTTATTTTTATTTTTTTAGGTGCATTGAGAATGGTCTTTTTTTGTAGACTCATTGAGAAAGGTCTTTTTTCTGTAGACGCATTGAGAATGGTCTTTTTTCTGTAGGCGCATTGAGAGTGGTCTTTTTCTCTAGGCGCATCGAGAATGGTATTTTTTCTGTAGACGCTTTGAGAATGGTCTTTTTTCTGTAGACGCATCGAGAATGGTCTTTTTTTCTGTAATACCGTTTCAGCTTTGCAGCAATTGTGACTTTAGACAGATATGGCGAACCACAAACCTTTATAGACATCTAGAGAGTACGCTTATGAAAAAAGCTTCTTTATTTTCTACAAAATCAACCCGAAAACCTAACTTTTAAGACATGTTTTGCCTTACGTAGAACTTTTAATTAAAAAATTCAGTATACGGAATGCAGGGGAGACAATCTATTATATAGCGTAGGAATCAAGGAGTTTTACTGCAATCTACTATACATTCTATACAAGTAATTCTGCTAATGATTACAAGTATATACAGACAATTTTAACTCTAAGTTCAGAATATGTTGTTAGCTTTTAGCATTTATGAGAGTGAGTTTATCCATAAATGTCATTTTGGCTTTTGAATAAGAAGTTTTTAATACGATTGTACATAAACATGTAACTGATACTTACAAAGTTATTTCAAATGGATTGGCTTATTTCTTTAAAAAAATACTATATTTCTGAATAGTTCATTTTCATGATAACTATGTGTGGAGTTTCGTGACAGTCCGTCGCCGAATCAATATTTGATGCCTTGTACTCTGGATGAACGTAAAATGTTCGTCCCACATTTGATGAACTTGTAAATTAAAGATCACTCCGTGAACAATGAAACCAAATCCTTTTACAGGCGACGCATACGATCAACCGCACGATATGTTACTATTCTGTATAGCGCTTCAAACATCCGTATCATTTTTTTTCTACAGAGCATTTGTTTATCAGTTTTTAACTCCGGCGCAGTTGCTCGCTGTTAGTCGTCTCACTTTGATGCATTATTTTTATTTGCACTGTTCATAAGAAAAACCACCAGAAGCTGCAAGGTTGGAGCGCTCCTGAAACCAGGTTTTAAGCACACCTGTCGGTCCTTTTGTGCCAACTGACCGTTCCAAGGCAGTAACTGTTTGTGTGTAATTGTCTTGTCTCTGTGTTGCTGTCACGTTTACATTAACTTTTTATATTCTGGTTAGTAGGGGTTCATATTTTAATAGCTGTAATATTAGTAAGTGGTTTAAAATCAAATAAATTTGCCTCAATTCAGGTATGGATCCAGCGGGATGGTTGATTAGGGATGCAAGTAAGCTTAAAAAGTACTAAGCTTTAATTAAATTTTGTCTGTTAACTGCTTAGGTCGAAGTAAGTCTCCCTAACTGTATATATATATATATATATATATATATATATATATATATATATATATATATATATATATATATATATATATATATATATATATATATATATATATATATATATATATATATATATATATATATATATATATTGTCGATTTTTGTCAATGTGTTCACCGTTTTTAAACAAATAAATTAATTGATATCTTATTTGAACATTTGATTATTGTATTCTGAAGGTACATTTTATTTCCAAACATACGAGAAGCTTTCTAATAAAAGATCACCACGCGAACAGTTTAACTGAATGATATTTCAAACATGCTACAATCGGAATTATCATCCACACACTATTTCCGTTCTGGTCAATACTAGCCACTGCTTTCGTCTAGTTTATCGAATTATGCAATTTGTCATCCTGCATTTTATCGCATACTTAACTTCTACACCAACGTGTTAATGGCGATGCAGATGTTTGATGGTTGTTTATTACTCTTACTACGAGAAATGTCTGGTCCATATTAAATTGTGGGAATATAGTTGACTGTTGTTATTCTCTTTCTAATACAGCCCCTAATTGAAAATAACAACACATTTTTATCATGAAAAGTGGACTTGCGCCAGCTCCTTATTGAGTTAATGGCATTGCAAATGATATTTGCAGAAAAAAATGAAATCTTTAATTTAATTAATCTTAAATCAATTTGAGACGTATTCTCTGAACGTAGTTGACTTTATAATAATCGATTTTTTATTGTAATGTTGTTTTTACCATCCTTATCAAGGCGTGTGGGATCGATTTGCTGCAGACGTGTGTGATTCGTTTTGCTGCAGCATTTCTTAAAAAATAACGATGTTGAATGCATTTAACAAATTGTAACGTCACCTAATCTCCATATGAATTTTGATGTGACTACTTCATCAACATTAATCCCAGGTACAAATTAACTCAGTACTGGTTCTATACATGGAGTAGACGTTCTCCCTATCTAATAATAAATAAAAAAGCGTTAAGCCATTTTTAATTAAATATCATTGCCAGGGGAGGTAACCCAAAATATACTCTTTTTTTTTCTTCTTTTTCAGTATTCTTAGCACAATTAGCTCCCTTGCTATCCCGGCCGTCCCCAGTGGCAGTATTATATGTATCCTGATCATTTTGTCGTCAGTTGGCGTGGTAACCTCAAATATAGGGCTGCTCATGTCGCTTGAATGGTTTACGTGAGTATTGATACTTTTTACTGTGTTTAAATGTCAGTCGTTATTTTCATTTATTGATATTATTGTTATCCGTTTTTATTTAGCCGAGTTTTATTCTTTTTTTATTTTATTATAATTGTATTCATTATTTATTCTAGTTTTATTCAAATATTTTGATTACTCCGTTTTCCGATTTTTATTCTGAAGTTAGTTAAATTAACTTGAGATGTTTTCCCAAGCAAATGCCAAAATAAAACATTTTTGCTTTATTTTGTGCATTCGTGTTTATTTTGATAGTTAGTAAAACGTGTTATTTTTCTTATCATTGCAAACTTGTCTAATATATGTTTTGATTAAAGACGATCATAAAAGGGTTTTCGGTTAAATTTATTTAAAAATGAAACCATTTACTGCTCTAATCACATATCGACCATTCCGTTGTTTACTGACAAATTTGCTTTGTGCAAATACATGTTTAATGCTTACAGCCAATATGTCTATTCATATTTTTTTTCTTTAATAGGTACAATAAACTCTTTAAACTGTATGCAAAAATAATAAATTTTATTATATATGCGAATATATGCTCTGCGCGCTTTATTTGCCTCGCCGCAATATGTATAAATGCTTTCCCTAAAGTATAATTATTTACAATATCTTTTCGTTATATGCCTTTAGATTTTAAAGTTTGTTCCATGTTGTCAGTTTTGTAGAAAGAGCAATTTGCTTCCTAATGATTTCATTAATTCATACCTGTTTACAGAATATAGGCTTTCTTCCCTAAGTACATTAATATATGTACTATTTTTTTAGTGTGACAATGCTTTGTGCCTATCTGCTCTTAAAGTATTCGTTGATTTTTATTTAGATATTGATGTGATACGAACAAATAAATCGGCTCCAGGTACGGGAGGCCCCGGGTTCGATCCCGGGCCGCGACATACCAAAGTCGTTAAAAATGGTAGTGGTATAGCTCCCTTGCTAACGCTTAAGCAAATATAAGGGTAGTTCCACGACTGGTTGGCCCGGTGTCAGGATAATGTGACTGGGTGTGGTATCATGCCAGGTGTTCACGGCATGCTATACACAGTGAAGGCAGCACTATATCTGCTTCAAGTGGACACCGCCTCCAGATAACTGAAATACTGTTGGTGGGACGATAAACCCAATAAACAAACAAACGAACAAATAAATACCAAGAAATGTTGTTTAGTGTCCATCTATTTATTGACAAACTGCCATACATATATACGTGCAATACTGTAAAGATGTTTGTGTCGCAGACTTATAACTCTTCAGCCTCTCGCCGCCGAGGTTCGAGACCCCTTCGCGGCGAAAATTTCATGTGGGAAGGTCTTCCAGCTTAGCCAGCGGTGCATCGGTGGGTCTAACCACCAAAAATCGATGGTTTCACCACGACACTTGTTTCATGTTTTGCTCCATCAATGATAGAAAATTTTTGCTATTATTTCCATAATTGTATCACGAAATTGTCTACATTATACATCAAGTTTAATATTTTTCAGTGACCGGTTGCGGACCGGTGCCAACGTCGTCAGTATAGCGTCGGGTGCCGTACTAATCCATGTCTTCTGTAACGACAGCAACGGCTGCGCGGCAGACGAACCCTCCGACAAGGAAAGCTGTGGCTCAGAGTCTCCCTCGCGACGTAGTAATGATATTATGGCTTGAAAAGTGTTTGGTCCCGTTTTACAAGCTGGCCACATCGGCACTTTCCCCCACTTCCCGTAATTATTCGTCATTTTCCGTCATCTGCACACATGAAGGTTCGGAAAAACGAATGCTCCGTCAGAGATTGAGCCTGTCTGGTGACATCAAAGTTCGGAGTTAAACGTGTATGACTGTACATGAAGCATTGAACTTGACTTTATATGTACTAACATTATTGCTTCACAATCGAACCAATCAGTGTATTTTTATGGCCTACGTGTGCACGCGAAATATAATTTTCTCAAACGCAGGGAGGATAAAATTCATGCTTATTGAAACTTATGTGGCTTATATGGCTGAAAACCGTTGCATGATTCACATTCTTTTGATGGACAACATGTTCACATATAATCTATGTTGACTCAATTTTATTCGCAAATCCGAACACCTCGTCGATGATGATGGTATCATCATGACGTTGTAGGATAACGGAAATATCCGAGAAGTTCCGAATGCTTTTTTAATTAAATCTTTTTCAAATACCTATACATCTATTGTATATCGTGATGATAGTGTTTAACTATATTTACATTTGATGATACAAAAGTACATGTAGTATAATAGTACATCTATATGGTCAGTGTTTTTGGCCAGTTGAAAATAAGAGTTTGTGTTGAAAAATCCATAACGATGAACAACGAATGCACAAACGTCGGACACCCATGACCGACCCATTCCGTTACTCTCCATTCATCGCCCGTGGGATATTAAGTTCACTTCTCGTCGTTTCTGGTAATGATATTTCATTGGTCGCTTCATAATCCGATGAAGATTTCAGTACTTCTTGTCACTAGGCGGAAGAGTGTGGATTTTGTGAAAAGTATAATGATTGGCCAATTCCTGTTCAATTCAGTTCGATATGACGAGTGCAAATTTACCAATAAACCCACGGTCGACGAATGTAGTAAATCGAAATGGTCGAGCGTGGCTATCCGACGATGCGAATGCACATACTCATGACTTGTTTAGATGTCATTCTTTCAGCGTGTGCGGATTTCTAGTGTTTTAATAAAACAAAACAATAAAAAGAATCAAAGAAAAAATCCCGTTAATATTCATAGAGTATATGCATACGATATCTTGAAATGAACTACGAATTGTTAGTTTCTTTCCCCTGATGGATCTTTCACTAAACCACTGTTCTGGTTCACAGAACAAACAAAATTATTATCTATATACTGTAATGTGCGTAAAGGAAATTTTAACTTAACGGTTCCCAAGCATAAACCTTATGAAAGACAGATCAAAACAAGCCAATTCAAGTTCTACTTTTGTCTGAATTGCCAAAATGTAAACATGTGTTCATGTGCTCATGAAACGCATTTTATGATTGGTCGGATCCAAAAGTTTGGGTTTAATGGCCGATCGACGGATACGCCTCAACTTAATTTGTTTCTGGGACACAAACCAATCAGAGGGCGTTATTCTTGTGCACACTCGTAACCTACCAGAACACTAAACAACAAACAAAACTGTCGGCAATTATGAATATTATCAAGTTCCATGCTTTGGACAGTTCTGTGTTTGTTGGAGTTGACCCATGACCTGTGATGGGATGTGGATTGAGGAGGTGTGGTTAAACTGGCTCCGTCGATTGTGGAATTGTTTTACAAGCCTTATATCCAAATGCCGACTGCTTGTATTTACCAACCATTCTTCAGTGAATGATTTGAGGACACTATATCTATAAGTACATTATACTGAAGTTAAAATATCTGAAATTTTGCGCGACTGTTACTTTGAGGTAAGACCATGTGCGGGTCTAGCAGGGGTTGCGGAGGGGAGGTCCGGAACCCCACCCTACTGAATTTTTCAAAAAAATACCTTCCATTTGTTTAAAAAAATACATTCTCTGAGGGTCTGTCAAGCGTCTGAAATAAGGATAAAGGGCACTATTGGGCTTCTAGATATAAACACTCCTCCTGAAGGATCGAGCCTCCAGAACCCCCTAACACTACTCGTACCTATGGTTCTCGCTTAATTTGACATCTCTTCTCGTCCCATGAAGAAATATTAGTATAGATTATCTTTGTCGCCGAAAATACAAATAGTTCTGATCCACGGAAAAGGTTCTCAAAATGCAGGAAATGACTATATTTGGCAGCTGCATTTTAAACGTTTTTTTTTTTTTTTCTGGGGGTGCATGCCTTCTAGCACGACTAGCACCTCTTGTGCTCGCTCAAGTTGTCAATTTGGATCCCCACTCCCCTTGCAAAAAGCTGGATCCGCACTTGAAGACTGACGTCGAATCCCTTCATAAATGACTTGTATTGCTGGTATGAACATTTCGACCTTAGTTTGTCATGAAATTGGATAGTGAAAGCGGACCTTATTCTTTCTATACATTCCAAGCATGTTTAGTTTATGCTGGGGTAACCTTTTTCAGTTTAATGTTGTTGTTTTTAAAAATAAATGTCGTATAGATAAAAAAAAAATAATTGATAATATGTGCTACATGTATGTTACTTGATAAATTAACATTTAATAATAGTTTCATAATTTCGTTGCAAGATAGTTGAAAAGCAATACCAAAGGTCTCAAATTTTAATGTCAAATTGTATGCCTGCATACTGCCATATTTTTTATGTTAATTGTACTTAAATAATGAATATCAGTTTTACTATGCTTCATAATTAAACTGCTCTTCAATTTTGCTATGCAAGCATAAATTCTACACGCGCTCTTTCTACGCTTTTGAATTTAAAATTGGACTGAATTATGTTCCGTGATATTTGTTGTAAGAAAACAAGTAGTTTCGATAGAAGTTTTTTTGGTAACTTTTAATTGCAGTTTTGACAGTCCATATATATAAGGCAAGCATCCTTTTTTTTCTCAAATAACCAAATTAGTCATTGTTCTCTAATAAGTTTCTGCAAAATGTTTTTCATTCATGCCCTAGATCTTTGTGAACAGCAAAGCATAAATCCATACTCTCATCGCAAACAGGTATTTCCTATCTGAGCCACGCTGCAGAGATAGATATTTTTGACTAACAAAATCGCGTGACAACATACTTTTGAGAACGAGTTACATCGTCATCAGTGTTGTCCGCTGTGACGTCGATATCTGTTTTAGCAGAGATCACTATCGTGCTTATTTACAGATTTGGACATAATGAATATTTAGAGTGCATTTTGGCATAACAATATACCGGTAGTAGCTTACAATATAGGAAGTGTTCAAAATCGTCTTTGCTTAGACTTAAGTATGAGTATATGCAGAAAGTATTCCTAAATTACCCCAAACACTGGGGAAATATTGTTACATACATATGATGTAGGCATACTGTTTGATACCACCTTTAATATGTAGTGGAAGGGAAGTGGGGGTTGGGGTGTGTCTACGCAGCTGGGCACATCTTCGTCGAATGGTTTCGTTTACCATCGCCTTTCACCTTTAGACATATGACGAGCAGGTCACGCTGGACACAGCATCAGACTGTATGAGGGAAAGGGTGGGGATTACTCTTCCATACATATGGCAGTGCACTACGCCCATGCGCATCAAGCATAACTAATTGTATTATAACTCACAAACACACGACATCTCTGTTCATAATACACAAATTAAGTGTTTCAGCTGTGATCTCACGGCAAGGTGTTATCTTGGGGTGGCAGTGCGGCGCAGATTGCTCCAGATAAGGCATTTTTCAAATGCATTTAATACTTTAAAGCTACAGAACAATGCATTGAGCTATAACAACAACCCTTGATGTAAATTATTAACTATTTATACTGCTTTCCATCGCGTTTTATAATTTGGCTCGGAAACTGTTGAAACTTGACCACTTTAAGAAAATTAATTTTATTTGGGTCCAAAGTCATTATCGAATTCCTAATTTTGTTTGGTTTGTTATATCTAGTTTATTTAAATATAAGCCAGACGGACGTGATATTATGACTTTGAGTGTATTTTCTATCCGTGCACACTGTACCAGGATACATGTGTGTGAACCTGCGGTAGACCCCCTTTAAACGTCTTCCATAAAAGGAATCCACCAACGAACGCTTATATTTAGTCAAAGTTCTAAAAAGCAGGTAGTATGTATGTATGCCTCTAATGCTTTTTTCTTGGTCTAATACAAAGTTCATCCCCACGCCCCTTACTTACAACATATTGAATTTGAATTTGTCGCAATTTAAATTAATGTTTGTTATTTGATGACTAAAATTATTTTCAATGTGTTACACAACAGTTTGTTCATTGAAATCAAATTATATAGACTGAATTTATGTCAGAAATTCGAATTTTGTAATTTGATGAAGATTGTATCGACTGTGTGTGTGTTTATGTAATTTTCATCACATGTTTATCTACCGTTGTAATTTAACCAAATTTGTTATTACATATATCATTTAACTGAGTGTATACTAGTTAAGGGTGGGATTTTCTAGTGAATAATATTAAGTACGACATTACGACAATAAAAGAAGCATATATGGCACAACAATAGCCGATACATGTTTCGGAAGTAGTACCTGACTGTATTGGTACGGTTTTACTAATTCTACGATTTTACTAATTATTTGGCTGGTCGTGGAAGATGATTAGAATAGTTGCTATTCTGTTGTTGTTGTTGTTGTTGTTGTTTTGTTGTTTTTTTTTTGTTGTTTTTTTTTTGTTGTTTTTTTATTTTTAATTGATGGTAAAGTAGTAACGGCCGGGTGTTGGTGGGGGGATTGTTATCGTCATACTTGTAGAATTCGTTCTCGGTTTCAAGATTTTGCTGAAGCCAAAATTTTCGTGTGCTTCATATTTATAGAAAGTTGGGGTTTTTTCAAACACGCCCACTCCCCTGTACAATACCGACTGCTGTTTGTTTCTATGGTATTAATAGAGTGTACGGATTAGCCTTACTCTAACAAGATAATACGCGTACCTTGTGAGTGTCTAAGAGTGTTAAACTTTGAGTTTGAGATCAATATCAAACATCTGATTGGTCAGATGTTTGTTACAATTTTAAATCTGACCAATGAGAACGGTCTCAGACTTAAGCTCAATGTTGTATAACCTCGGACCAGGTTAATGCTGAAGAATAAATACGTGTTGTAACAATATATCTTAGTAAGATGTATTTTGGGAGGCATCAGTCTGAGATTTAGCAAAATCCTGGATGAAAATAAATTTTCTTCAAGTTTGTTGAGCAGTTTATTGTTGTTTTGTTGGTGTTTTGTTTGTTTGTTTTTGTTGTTGTTGTTTTCATATTTCCTTACACTGGTTACTGTTTAAATATTCGCGCCTTTCCTTGTTGTTGACATATCATACCATGTTAGATAGCATTGATTATAATTAAAATTTGTATGTATGTATAGTGGGAGTCCATATTTTGTTATGATTGATTATAATTCGGATCTTGAAGAGAGAATGTTTGTCCTTTTGGGGCCAATTCTAACAGTGCCCAGAAAACAGTTTATAAAATACATACTCCAATTATCCAGAGCTAATAATTGTATACTCTTTATTGATTTCAAACATAAATACATGTAAATTTAATAACATTTTTGTCTTGTTGGTAAGTTTAATGTATTCTCAGTTGTAGTAATAATTGTTGATTATATAAACCAACTACACATATATTTCTCTACAATCGCACATGTACATATACAATACCCACACGTGTTCTGTCTGGTTTTCTCACCGTTCTTTACCTAACATTGATACTCTTGATAATACGATGTGAAAATTAGAGGGGGTCGTAAAAAAGGTGTATATTGCAGCCTGTATTTTGAAGCAATGTTTTCGTTATAAGCATTTTTCATCTAAGAGTAGTGTCGTTGCCACTTTATGTGATGCCGGTTGATCGCATACTTTGCTTATTTGCATAAAAGCTTGAAGCGTCGGTTTGCGGATCGGGAGGTCGCGGGTTCAAACCCAAGACGGATCAAACCAAAGACTTTAAAGTTGGAAGTAGTGGCTTCCCTCGCTTGGGGCTAAGGGCGCGGCACTACGCCTGACTCGTCGGTGTCCGTATAATGGACCAACCGGGTTCAGTCCCTGGGCACCTCATAATTGCCCCTGTGCTATAATGATAGAAATGTCGCTGCACAGTATCTGCAAAAATGCCGGCAAACCCAAACCCAAACCCTAAAGTCATGAATCATACTTGATCAAGCGTACACTTGTATTTCTTGGTTACAACGAGCGGACCCGAAACTTTTAAAATAAAACATTAAAATAAGACATGTTTGCCATGATTTCATGCTGATTTTATATGTAGCTGACCGACAAATGTATGGTTGTTTGCATAAAAAAAAATATTTTGTCAATAGGAAACTTTATTTATTCCAGTTATACAGGGTAGAAAACATGGAGAATTTTGTCCTCAGTAAAAAAAATCCGATAGGGTATTTACTCAATAAAACCGACTGTATAAACTCTGTACTGACATTTCGGCCCGGTTGGCCTTTTCAAAATATAAAGCTGCGACGAAGGACTCTCCATTTTGCTGCTCCTTTTTGCTTGTTGGGTTGTGAAAATATGTGCAGCAAAACATAGTCCTTTATTGCTGTTTAAAGAGATTTTTATGCAGATTTATGGATACAATCATATAAAACAAAATACTTGAAAGCTCTGTGTTCCGTAAATAACTAATGTTTAAAAACCGCAAAATAAATGACCAATAAATAAAATACATTGTGGTCGAGATTTTACGTATGATCATGTATTATTGTTGTATTGTTGGGCCTTCTTATTGTGCATTTTTTCATCCGAGTTGTCAATACTATTGTGCTGTTTTTTCCAAATGTATTGCAATTCAATACCGACAGGGGCGGATCCAAAACATTTTGTTTGGGGGATGGGTGGGGGGCGGTATGAATCAAGATCCATTCAACTTTATCGAAGTAAATACTGGATTAAGCTTACATGTATGTGTTTTTCCAACTCTATTCTTTAACCTGATTGGTGGGGGATGCATCCCCCCACGCTGGATCCATCCCTGAATATCGGTAATTCATTTAGTCTCCAAAATAGTTGTGATTGCTTTTCCCCCTCCTATAGTTTAGCAATACCAAACTTCGTTGTCCTTAAACATATTTTATTCCTTATCTTTATTAAAACTTGACACACCATCAATGCAACTAAAAGAAGATTTGCTCATCATTTAAATCCACATTGTGTTTTCTTTGTTTCATATTGTGATCGTTACCATCAACAGAGAAAAACAAAGGCCATTACACATCTCTGTGTAAAGACCTTTGAGAAAATAAAACTGTTTAGAAAGTTGTTTGTTGTCTTTCTTTTTTTCCAACTGCACGTAGAAGGATAGCACTGCGGTCTCATTAGAATAGCGCACGTTTATCTTACAGGCACTCACTGTGCCGTTCGCATCATTTTCGACCCTTTTCGGACACGGCCGAAAAAGCCTATTTCTAAAAGTAAAATAGCCGAGGTGCTTCGAATGTCGTTGCGAGAGATCGCGTCCTAGTCAAGTCGAAACATAAATATTCTTATACACTCCGTAGCACGAGTTTGTGTGTTTTGGCTCCACTCGTGGAACAAAAAGGTAAAGCTATTGTCATGACCCTTTCGTCGGCTATGGCATCTGCGTTGATTGAAATTGTTTATATGTCGGCGCCTATTACGGCTATATTGTGGAATGTAATCTATTATAAGTGATAGATTATTCGATTTGGAATTTCCATATATATATATATATATACAATTAACTATCTATACGCGAGGCTCAAATTTGACGGGAAAAGAAACAACAATAACAAATCAAACAAACAAACAACGATACAGCAAATGTTAAATACTCCCACGGGAAATAATTCTTGCTGATTTCCGTAAAAGTATGTCTGAGTTGTTCCTCTTTGTTTAACCATATGTTACATTTTATTCAAATTGCACCTGATAAGGATTCTTTTGCATATAAATTGAAACTCGATACTTATATTTAATTTTAAGGTTGTTGTGTTTTGTTTGTTTGTTTTTACCGTCAATTTACTTAATTAAGCATTATAAAAAAGTAGTTATTAATTATAAATTATTTTTGAAACAAGTTTACGAATCATACGAGTACATGTACCGTATGTCTATGACATGACATGTACCCATTCATTGAAAGTTGGCAAATTTTAAGGGAAGGGCAAATTGTTAAGTTGCTAGAAATTGTTGCCCCAACCTATTCATGTTCATATACACGAATAAATTATCTTTAAACATTAAACATACAAAGCTCCAATTAAGGGAAAGTCATTGGTCAAAACGGTCCAAGAACATATTTTGAAAATTCCATATTACTTAATCGCACCACACGTCAGCGTTTCTGATATGATTATTTATATAATCACGATTAAATACTTTGTAGTTGTAAGAACTGTTAAACTGACTGTTAGGAATTTATTGAGACACCAAGACACGAATTCGATCGTCTTTTCTCGTATTTAAATGTGTTTTAATGGGGCTATTGTTTTCGCCTAAGTCACAAAGTTAACCAGAGAATGAGTAATAAGTGTTATCTAAAAATCAGTTGTATGGACATTTTACAAAATAATAATAATAATAATAATAATACACACACCTGCACATGAAAATACATTAGATTCACATACATAATAGTAATCTGGTTCTAATAGCATCATTTTAACTGGTTGGTCTTTATAGAAGCAGTAATAATAATAATTATAATAATAATAATGGTGGTGGTGGTGGTGGTGATAAAAATGATGATGATGATGATGATAATTATGGTGGTGGTGGTGAGATAATGATGATGATGATGACGACGACAAACAATCAGTAAATTAGCATCGCAAATTAGCGTTTGGAAATAACAACACATACTATTGTATATTGTTCTACAATCTGCGGTTTTCCAGTGAATCGAAAGTGAAGACCAGTGTGTATGTATGTATATACATCACAGACATATAATGCCTATGGTATACATCAGGTAGGCTAAACACAATAAAATTAAACTATCTTCGAATGGGTTTATTACCCTCCGAAACGATATGATAAGAATGCCACGACCGGGAAATGTGAGGTGAATGTGAGTTTGAATTAATTCATATTTGCTGGCGTAGATACTGGTATACTGATTTTGCGTGACAAATATTAAGTTTACAACAGATTGCTTCCAAGAAATGCTATCAAATACGTCGTACATGCGGGGAAATCTATTGCTCCACTACATGCGTAGAACAATTGTAAATATACCCGAATCTATTGACACATGCACAAATTTGACAGGATTAATAAGTCTTATCTCACTGTATCTGTTTGCGCTATCTTGAACGTAAACAGTTTGACATTTAGCGCCAATGTAAGGCTATATAGTCACGTGACATTGAGGCTCTTACGTCTTCTTGGTTAACACAGGTAAGACGCGACAACATTTTCAAAAACGTAATAATTCAAAAGTAAATAATGATGGGTCAAGTAACTAACAATTAATTAAACATAATGAAATTAATAAGAAACTAAATTTGAACGAGAGTAGCATAAAAGTGTACATACTTGAAACGAGACGTTGTTTTTATAAAGTGTTCGTTATTTATCTCACGAACATCCGGTTTGGCCGTGATAAGTAAACGGAAGAGCGTACACAAATCGTGCCTCGCCCAATCACACATTCTTTGGCCTACTTTGACAGAAAGTCTTGGTTGACTGGATTTATAAACAATTTCTGATTCTACACCGGCGAATTATTTCGTCAGCGAGGAAAGTTTATAGGTAAGCCTCGATTATTTGCTGTTTTAGCCTGTGAAATTACCATTTGAATGAACTCCGTGCTGTGCATTCTAAGAAGTTATGAATGGGGCCATCGCCATTTTGGGCAAGTGTCCTGAACAGGTCGGACACATATGTGTCAACAGTCCATCTGTTCGCCGTAAAGCATTTTAATTTCGGCTTCATAGTCACTTTGATATTCTTGAGATTTGGGAAAGTTATCAAAACGGCGCAAGTCTTTCTTTAACTGTACGTGTTACTTTCGTTTTCTCACCTGTTTACTTATCTAATAGAAGCACAAGTGCCATTAGCATAAGTCAAATACCAGTATTGCCAGTTGGACATTTACAAAGTAAATTAAATTAATGCTATTTATTTTAACTACAAGATATAAAAATACTGATTTTTATGAAAAATAAAACGTTGGCAAGATGAATTTTATTTGTTTGTTCAAATAATTGTTATAAATGTGCTGGAATGCTGTATATCAAATGTCTGTTGTTTTCAAATGTTAAATGTAATAATTTTTTAAACAACTCTTTTTAAAAAGACATTTATAGTGGCATTTTTTAGTTAGACTGCAACTGCATGATGTGACCTGACCTGGGAACAGAGTTGCTCACTGGTAACTTTGCTGCTCCTCACTTTTTTGGTTCCATGTCTCAATCAGGGCTGCGACAAGTTTAGTGTTGGAGTATTTGGAAGCTTATTTGTCATTACCAAAACTTGTGAACAGGAAGTTTATTTTTCTATGTTCATCTCTATGCACATTAAGTCATTATGTAATAATTCTCAGTTTCTTTATAAGCAAATGGGTTTGAAATCTTGTTTGTGAATGGTAATTTTCAACCATTTGCACATCAGTGGTTCTACCCAGAAAAACAGTTCTTAGACAATTGATAAAACTGAACATGTGTCCAGGTTCTCAGAGACAAGAGAAATATAATTTGCATTTATTTCAGGGCTTGACGTGTAATCCTTTAATGACTGATAATCTTATCTCTTACACATTTTCTCTTTAATACCTGGTTACATACACCCTGAGCAAATCGGCAAGTCATTATTGACTTAGTAAATTGATAGATTGACAAGTTAAGTCAATGTCACATCTAATGTCATCTTCATCTGTCAGTGACTTAGATACAAGTTACAATCAACTGTTATGCCAGTCAGTCAGACACTTTGGTTGCCAATATAGTAATTTGCATTTTAGAAAAATGTTTAAAATTGCCAATCCAAATTTTAAACCCTTGATAAAGTAAGCGATTTACAGCTGAGCTTATTCTGGTCAGTTATATATAACAGATCTGTTCCAGTCTTATCACCTGACATCATCAACTTATTAAAATATTTAAATGATAAAAAAATGCACTTGCAAATTGTACACTGATATATATATATTTGTTTGATCCTGATCTTTATTGACACAATAAAGAATCATAGTTGATGTGTTCCTGTAACAACTTATAATAAAAAACAGAATTAGCTTCCAGGCATCTTGACTTTTCTAAAAACACCCCTATGTGTACCTTTAATGCCTATCAGGTTCAGTTGTGACATCTATAGCTTTCTTGCATCTAGTGAAAATGGGGAATGCTATACCATAAAAAATAATTAGATAAGTGTTTCTCTTGCTGGAGGGCAATGAGGCTTTTAAAGTTTAAATTAAGTCAATGTCATTTTTATTTTCATCACACACATGAGTTTTTAATTAAGATTAATTGTTTTGTTTGTTTTTTAATTTTAAAGTTGATGCAAAGGTACTGGTTTGGACAAAACATACTTCATTAGTAAATTGATATGTAGACATGCTTATTTCTAAAAAACATCGACCTCAAATCGTGCAGGTCTTAATGAGACATCACAACACCAGTAAAAAACCTTAAAGCCGTTCTAACTTTAAGAGGCCAATTAAATAATTGATTTTAATATGGTTTGACTTTGGGACCCATTGAATGTTTTATTTTCATTTGATTTGATTTTGGGACACATCAATCTCACTAAAGTCGGATCTTACAAAATGTAAGATCTGATGACGGCCCGCAAATACTATCTTTAAACCAAAATTGTTTCCCTGCATACTATTTTTATATAACAGCCAATCAGAGAGTGTAATACTCTTTTGGCTGCTATCAATGATGCAGTAGAAAAGTCACTCAGTTAATGTTTGTTCTGCAACTGCTTGTTTGTTAACTTTCGACCTGAAGTTTGTTACTGATCTTGAAACAAATGGGATACCACATACAACGCACCTGTTTTCAGTGACGTAAGTCTTGCCCAGAGTGTCCATGTTTACATTTCTTTGTAAATTGGTGCAGCCATTAAAATGATATGTTCGGAACGCTTCGGATCATCATTTACTTTTGCGATTTTATGGGTGATAATCTGATTGGTTGGGAAGGATTATTGACTTGTCGTCAGATCCTGATAGCGGAGCGGTTTTCAGGATATGATTTTAATCAGATTGGGGACCTATTGAATGCTTGATTTTCATATGATTTGATTTGAGGACCTCTTTTATAACTAATCAGTGCTCTTTCTTCTGTACCATCTAGTCTTCATAAGTTTCATTGCAAGTTGCAACTGTCACAAAGTTTACATACAACTTTCAGTCTAACAGTAGTCATATATTTTAATGTATCTCTGCATTCATCAAATGACCTGTTAAGTGTCGGTGTGCCATTTAACCCAAAATACAAATACAAGGCCATATTGAAGGTCATATTTAAGGTCATTCCTAATTTATCGGCCAGACATAACGGTCGACAGTTGTTTCAAGCCTATTTTGGTCTCCATTTCAAAGAGGTAGACAGGTGCAGCCAGAATTGGAGCAATCGCTGTATGCCTTCAGTCATCCTGCTATATTTATTCTGAACTTCCCAAACACATATTGATCAGGCAAAGGTAAATAGTATAGATCAAGCTCATCCAGTACCTGCTGGTAGCTGTCTGGTCAGATATGCACCATTTTCTTCTTGGTCTTAGAATCATATACATTAAGAAGCATGATAAGAGGGTTATCTCCCAATAAAAACCAATAATACTGGACAACAGGGTAATATGGAATCATCCTGCAAAGAACCATAAAAATGCTGAAGTATTAAGTAAAGTAAAGATAGCTAGGATCTTCCCTTCCAGCTGAAAGGCTTGACCCTCATTAATTAACCTGGTGGTAGGGGTACACTACCTGTGTCAGGTGTCAGAAAGTCTTGTTTAGCTGTCTGGCCTGGAGAAAATGGGTCTGGCCAGTAACATTAATAGTGTTATTTAGGCCACACCCTAGCTGTAAGATGCATTGTTATACAAACCCTCTCTTATGCACAGAAACCCTCTCTCATGTGCTTTGTAACATATTATCTGAAGAATACACAAAATATCATATTTCAGTTATGATAAAGTCAAAAAGTAATAATTTGATTCCATTTGTGAGATTTTCTATTTAACATTTGCCATTGTACATAAAAGCATTGTAGATCTATAGTGGTAAACACAACACTGTACAGTCAACTCTCGTTATCTCAAAATCGGTTATCTCAAATTTCCGGTTATGTCAAACTGTTTTCTACTGTCCCGTTTTTTTCCCTATAGTTTCTATATAGTTCGACTCCACTTAACTCAAATTTGGATATGTCAAATTATCGGATATCTCAAACTAAATTCTTTGTCCCCACACGTATAAAACTGTTGAAATCATTGAAATCAGTTGGTCTATCTCAAACTTCAAATTGCTATAAGATGTAAATCGGCAACAATAGTGATTTTCACACCTACCGTGAAACTCGTGAAGATTTGGGCGCGAGTTTTATCGCCAATTATCGGCAATCAGGATTTCACATAATTTAGAGAAGAGGTTAATCGATTATTATTTAATTAGCTGATTTAATGAACAACAATTTCGTTAATCTTTTAACGCTGATTAAAGTGTTTCAGTTTGTACTTGTTGTTGTAAAAGTTTTTGAGAACTTGCAGGTATCAGCTTTAGGTATACAAAATTAGGCCATGCACTTACGACGACGCAACAACCTACAATAAAAAGAAGAATATTAAATTACATTGTAAAAAATCTAATAACACTTTTAACATGCAAAACCACACAAACTTGCAGAAACTTAGTTTACAGTGGCAGATATAACAAGGAATTTCAGTCATTACCAGTCATCGTGTAGCAGGTAAGATTTTTAATATTTACACAAACTATCCTTAAATTCGGATATCTCAAACTTCGGATATCTCAAACTATTTTCTACGGTCCCTTGAAATTTGAGATAACGAGAGTTGACTGTATTTGTTTTACATGTACATTGTAATTTGTATTTTTAACCTATCTGGCCTGAGGTAGGGCCTAGACAGATACCCACGCTCGGCTATTCCGATAACCTACATTTGTAGACCGTGGGTTTGTTGGTAAATTTTTTTGTCGTCTTATTGAACAAGAATTGGCCAATCATAATACTGCTTACAAAATCCATACTCTTCAGCATGGAGACCAGAAGTATAATAATGACGTCTCCATTTTGACAAGTCTGTAGAAACAATGAAACAATGAGCGTTATCATTGGAATGAAATCTTCATCAGATTATGTAGTGACCAATGACATATCATTACCAGAAACTAAATATCCCACGGGCGACGAATGGAGAGTAACAGAATGGATCGGGCGTGGGTGTCTAAAGAGGGGTGTAGTGGATTAACATGTTGCAGTTAAAAACCAAAATAATTGTGGTTATTAATTTTGGACATTTATAAATATTTAAGTTCAAAACAACACATATCACAATGAAGCTAGTTCATGAACTTAAATCTTTGAAACATTGTACATAAGAATTTACTTTATAAAAACTTCAAGTTTGCAAGTTTTATTAATATACTTTATCTCTCACTAACTAAAGTAAAACATATTACTGATTTTATCCAGTTTCTATTCATTTGACTTTAAAATACCACATGCCAACATGGAAGTTAAAAAATTGTATAGAACTCAAATTGGATAGTTTTATAACCACTACCTGGGGTTACAAATAACTAATTTGTCTACCATTGTATTGAAGTGCAGAGGCTATTGGACATCTAATAAAGGAGAAGGTTTCACTTATCTTACACTGTGTTTATAGATAAACATGACCATCTAATTTAAAATCTGTTGATAACTGGGGGTAGGGAGTGGGTTATAACCACTTCACACTTTAGTCTCACGAACAGTCCCCACCTGAACTGTCAACAATATATCACAAGGACATACTGGCTATTTCTTTTAGCAGGACTGTTAAATAAATAATCAGTATATATACTTCCTTTACACATGACATGGCTTCAGGCCCAGGTAAAATGTTGAACAGTCCATCTCCAGTTGTGTCGTGGTGTAATGCCTGCCCATGAATTCGGAAAGTTGTATGTTTAACCCACACCAAAATGGTGGCTGGCGAATGTTTGAGCAAGCATGCCGCAATCTTAATACATTTGCATGTAAGTAATATTATGGTTTTAGATACGAGTGTGCTCACTTGCAGGAAAATTAAGGTTAAGAATACAGCGATTTCAATAGACGCGAAATCCTGCATTTTGACACAAGCAAATTGCCTTTTGTGCACTTTTGAAGCAACCGAAATTCAATCTGCGGGTTTTCCTGACCCAAGATCATTTTAGCCCATGAGTCAATCAGCAATACATCTCATGTTCCAAAAGACGGTCAGCACGCACTAAGACAATACGATACGCCAGCATTTTGCCGATAAACCTTTCAATCTTAAAAATCATTGAGGATTGCAGGAAGCTTAACATTCGTCCTAATGACTGTTTTAAAAAAACAACAACATAAATATAACTTTTCCCTGTACATTCAAACCTCCTGTATGTTCTAAGTAAAACAATCGCCCTACCTTTGTCAAGGAAGTAAGGTAGTGGTAATACGATGAGATATCAGCTGCTCAGGGCTTGTAGGTCAGGATGGATGATTGCAGATTAAAACCCAAGATCTATAAAACTGATAAATGAAATTTTTCTCTTACAATAATACCAGTAGTTATTTACATTTGCAAAACGGGTATCAGAGTTAGAAGTAAAAAATTCACCTCTCTGCCCCAGTGGATTAGTGGTATGATGTCTGTCTTTGGAGCTGAAAGGTTGGAGATTAAACTCCAAACTAGTTATGTTTTTTACTGTATCATAGGTTCAACTTTTAATGTTGCTTGTGCTTTGATGTTTATGTGCATAATTGTCATTTACAGTTATTAGCATGGTGGAAGAGTGATAACAGCACTTAATTATCTTTAAATGGACACCTTTGGAAAAAGGAAGTTGAATTTGAGACCTGCCTGTTTGCATTTGTATTAGTCACATGAATGATAAGTGACGCACAATGGGTTGAAATTTAACCAATACAAACTCATTGTACGGTAGGGTGGGGCTTCACTATAATCCTTTTATGTTTGGTTGGGTGTTCATTTCTAGTAATGACTCGGGTAACTTTTCTAGTTACTACAGAGTTTGGTAACTATCCTAGTTACTACAGAGTTTGGTAACTATCCTAGTAACTACAGAGTTTGGTAACTATCCTAGTTACTACAGAGTTTGGTAACTATCCTAGTTACTTCAGAGTTTGGTAACTGTCCTAGTTACTACAGAGTTTGGTAACTGTCCTAGTTACTACAGAGTTTGGTAACTGTCCTAGTTACTACAGAGTTTGGTAACTATCCTAGTTACAACTTGATCATATAGTACATGTTAATAACTAAGAAATCATTTGGAAATCAACCATATGTACAAGACATCAGTTAAATAAACTGAAAGTTATGTAGGAATAGACAATGATAGTGTTTTTATTATCACTTGAAACCTAGTTCTTGTTGTGCAGTTGGTAGAGAGTAGCCAGGTATAGAAGCCTGTGGGTGCGATCCTGGGCTGGACTGTTAATCAAAAATGTTATATTGTTATGCATAGTTTCTAAGGTGGTCCATCTAAAAACAACATAAATGTAACTGGGTGTGCTATCTTGTCAGGTGCTCGTGGCATGATGCCACTGTTGACAGAAAAAATGCATTTTTTGTGTGTATTTGTATACCTTTTGAACCGTTAGGAGTACTTCATAAAATGGGTACTCAAAATCATATTTTGCATTCCATTTCAGCCAAGACAAATACTTCCTCATTTATGTGTACACAACTTTTAATAGCTTACAGTGTCTTGTCAACATAAGAGAATGTTATAGACGCTATAAATGAATGGAGTATTTAAACTCATTGATGAGTTTTAGTTATAAAATGCATTCAAAGGATCATGAATGTATATTTTTCTCCCTAAGTTTGATTTTTTTTAACTATTTTTAGGGTCATAGTGTTCTTACTTGATAAATATAATGTCTTATTTTTGTTATGGTACAGTTATTTTTCATTGGAGTTTGGAAGTGACTTAGTAAAAGTTTATTTTTTGTGCATGACCCAAAGAACATGATCCTGGCTTTATATTTATTTCGTAATATTCATATTTATCTTAGTATATTATCTTTGGGTCACTATCGAGCCATTCAGTTGTATGAAGTATAAGTCCCGCATCAGGGGCATCATTGGCATAGTGGTAGAGTCTCCAACTTTTAACTCCTCTGACTGTTTAGCCTCTCACCTCATGGGTTCGAGTCCCGTTGGGGCGAAGGACTTAATGTGGGAAAGTCTTCCAGCTGACTTGCAATGCTCCTGTCATTCTACCGAGACTTTTGTCTGGGGTCTTCCTCCATCAAAATAGCTGGACATTGCTGTAATGATCATAATTGGTCGCTGCAATGTATTTAAAAAAACAAGAAAAACCACAACAAAACGTCATGCATAATTTTCTTGAAGCTTTTCTAGGTTGTTGAGGTGAAATTGCTAGAAATGAAAAAAAAACAACAACATTAAAATGCATCATAACACTTTTGATTTTCCAGATTTACTATACCTAAAGACAACATATTTTTTTTTAAAGATAGCATATTAGTATACATTAGTGAAAAGAGGTAGTACTTTATCAATTATGAATTGTTGTTTATAAAAAAAAAGTTTAAAAAAAAATGCACAAATGACCTACTCTAATTAATTAGCCTTAACAACAAATAATTTTCAACAAAGGAAAAATTGTTGTGCCTAATTTATGACACAATCTTGCAAATATTGTATAATTTATGCAGGTAAAGTGATTTAACTCAATTTTTGAGTTTTGACTGAGTGGGCTAGCTTGTCTGGCATTCATACCATGCTATCATAGTAAAGCTAGCACTTTAAGTATTTTATATGGACACCATATCTGTAAGGTGAAATACTTGTCGGTGGGATATTTAACCATACCAACATAAAATGAACATGCCGAAATATAATCATTAAAATAGTGGTTGAAGGTTCTGATCATCATTTATCACAAAAGCAATACTAAGATACACAGTAAGGTACACCCACCATGTCAACTATGAAAATGATAACTGTAGATTGTACTGATAAACAATTAAACAAGTCTGGGCCAATTCCTGTAAATAGCTTTTAGAATTAACATTGTGAGAACCATTACATAAATTGTAAAACACAAATTTTCCCTGATCTCTTTTTGTTTTATTTATTTTATTGATATGGCTTATTTCCTACAGAGAATTCAACATGTAAGTGTTTAATTACATTTTTTTTACGAAATAAAATCCAGGTGCATCTTTTTTAAGCCTAGATTTTTTTTAAGTTTTTTTTTACCTTTTTTTTATAAATATATTTGTCCTGCAAATCTCCTTACATAGCAATCTTTTGAGATAAAAATTCATTTGTTGCATGACCCTTAAGAAATTTCTACTCATAAGGATATTAAGACAGGTGAATTTTTTGCCGACTGGAAATAAAAAGAATTCCACACATTAAGATATTACATTTTTTCCTCATTTTCTTACCATGGATGTAGGTCAGGATTTTGTGATTGAGAAAAATCACCCAAATCAATCTGCAGAAATGGGCTCCCTAACACATGGTTATGATTACAAATGGACTAACATTGAAAGCCTTTTGAAAATATTTCAAAGTAGTAGTCACCATCATTTGTTGGAGGTCCCAGAATGTGAAGTACAGTTTTATTACAATATGAAGACTGTCAATGGGCTGTATGGGTTATAGTGATGGGAGGTTTTGTTTGTGCAAGGCTTGAGAAATGACTGAATGTAGAACAACTGAATCTGCGCACAGGACACTCGGTCAATCTCCAGGCATACCTCAAAACATGTACATATTTTGGGCTGGTGTAAACATTTAATAGGTGAAATCACTGAACATGTGGTTGGATGGAATATATCCAAAAGCAGAAGTTATCGTTTTCTTTTAAAATATTTGGCAATTTACAGGGGGACAAATCATCCATCTCGCTGCATACCTCACACTTCAACACAGTCATAAACATTTTATAGCTGAATTTGCTAAACTGATGCTTGGGTGAGATATACAAGTTAATATATACCAGAACTTGTAACACAATTTGTAGAGCGTCGGCTCCAGGTACAGGAGGTCCCGGGTTCAATCCTAGGCCGTGACATACCAAAGTCGTTAAAAATGGTAGGTGTATGGCTCTTTTGCTAAAGCTCAAGCAAATATTAGGGCAGTTCCATTATTCTCTCTGTTTTTCAGCTATATTTCACCACTTGCTGCAGCTATTTTTCCATGATTTTCAGTCATTATTTTATTTATTTCAGTATTTTGAGGAAGCATGCCAGTGGTGGCCAGGGGAGATATGAATGGCTACAGAGATTTTGAACATGGACATCTGAGGACAAGCTCCTATGCCAAGTAAGTTCACCTAATTTAAAAACAAATTCACTAAACACATTAGTTTTAATCAACATATTATTTGCTTTTGTACTCATTTTAGGCACAGGTGAAAGCACAGGTGAAAGGTCTAAATGAAGGCATTTTTTCAGTAGGTCAAATTAGTATTTTTTAAATATGTCCATCAGAAAGCTGCTTATTCTTACATTTACATATACTTAACTTAAATCTTACTCATGGTGGGCTGCAAATACCGTTTATAAACAAGAATGGTTTTCCCTGATTACTATTTTATAACAGCAAATCAGAGAGCGTAATGCATAACGCTTTCGGTACGCGTCGCAAAATGGCCCCTATCGATGATATCATTTAGTTTTACATCACTCAGTTTAAGTTCGTTCTGCAACTGTTTGTTAGTTAACTTTCAACCTGAAGATATTACTGATGTTGAAACATATGTGATATCACACACAGCGCACCTGTATTCAGTGCCATGAACTTGTAACTCCCCAACTGTTCACCCCTCATGGGTTCAGTTTTTCAGCTGACCTGTGTGCACTGATGGTTCTACAAAGAAATGTATCTGGGGTCTTCCTTTACTGATAAAAAGCTGGACGTCACCAATATGACCATTTTAGTGTTGGTGCGATGTAACAAATGCAAAACAAAAAAGCAGCGCTGTTAACTTTGTGAAAAATCAACAGAGCCATGCCTGCATCAAACACAAAGTTAACCAGATGCTTATCAGTGCATAAACAACTTCATTGTTTTTTAGTCCATTAGACATCCATATAACAAATGAACTAATTACACAACAATGACTATAACAGATCACTGTGACATTTTTAATTGTCTAGTGGGTGATGCAATTTTATTGTTTGACATATCATTATCATGCCATGGACATGCTTCATCTAAATCAATCATCAAACATCCTTTGTGTGGATAAGGGTGGTATTTGTCATGGTACATGTAACTGACCGATTGACGGCTGCGCCTCGAAAGAAGATTCTGAGGGACCCAAACAATCAGAGAGGGTCATCATTTTGATGGTTCTACTCGGACGTGAGTCGCGGATCTTCCTTCATCAATAATTAGAAAACATAGCCAATATGGCTGTAATTGTATTGGTGCAATGATGCAAATAACAAACAACAAAATATTTTGGTGAAGGAAGACCCAAGACTAGTGTCTGGGTAGAACCAAGAGTTCACCGCAGGTCGGCTGGAAGACCCTCCTTCATTAGGTCCTTTGGCCTGTATGGGAATTGAACCCAGGCAGTGAGAGGCTAAGTAGGTTGAGGTTAAACTTGCTCTATTGATCGGTCAATTATGTAAGTGCAAGTGTTGTGTAAATCAGTATACAGAGATTCAGAGCTAGAGTATAAAATTTTGTTTAGCAGGTACCTCCACATTTGATTAGTTCTTTTCACATGCTTAAATTAATCATCCAAAATTAACCATCCTGTTATTGTTCAGTTGATAAGTGAGGGTGTTTAAGAACATTTCTAACAGTGTTCTAAGCTTTGTAAAATTGTTTTACTGTTTCAGGTCTTGAGTAATTCTTACGTCTGCTAGCTAGGTTAAGGGATGTTAATGTAGATATCTTCTGCCGACATGCAGAGACCCCTGGGGGTGTGTAATTGTGTATTTTTATGTATTTGTAGCCACAGGCCAGAGATTGGGGTCACTGGTCTCTCTCACACACCTCTATGACAGCCAGACATGTACAGTCTAATGATCTAATAACAGATGACAGACAGTGAAAAGAGAGCTCAGTCCATTTGGCAGTTCTTGGCTAGCCTTTGTTTTTATGGAAAGTTTTTCTATGAATATTCATGGTGATAAAAGGTTATCAGAAAGTATTGGTTAAGATAAGCATTGTTAACAACTAAATCCATTAGATCTTTGTCACATGTAGGAACTCAGCAGATATTTTGACATGCCTGGATTATTTCAGACAGTTGGAAAATGCTTTTATTTATTAACAGAAACTTTCTTTGTAATGTTAGATAGTAATAAGGTGAAATCAAATAAACTTACTCTATTTGGCAAAGACAAAGAACTGTTCAGTCAATATTTTTGTAATGTGTTGAGTTAATTATGAATAACTCAAAGATAATGTTGTTGTCTATGTTTACAACTTTATTACAACTTTGTAAAACTTTTAATTCAAACTCTTATATCAGTCTCATTGTACCTATTGGTCAAAATTCAAATTTTAGTCAATTTCAACCAATCAGATGCTTAAGATTTGTCTTAGACTCACTGTTTCTATTGGCCAGAATTTAAATTTTATTTCAATTCAGTTAAGGAGATGCTTGAGATTGGTCTTAAACTCAAGGTTTCTTTTGGCCAGAATTTAAATTGTATTCCAATTCAACTAATCATTGCTTAAAAATGGATTATAAGCTCAAATTCAAAGTTAATAATATTTGAAATGGGTTTCGTTTCACAATATCCTAGATAGCACTGTGGTGTACCACCTGTAAGGCACTGCTGGTCTTTCTTTTCATGCTTTTTCGATGAAAGAGGAACATTCCTCCTTATTTAGTTATATCTTCATGAATATGCTGCAGTATGATGCATCCCTACAGCCTTGCTTATTTACCCATTTTCCCACGGGGGAACAAGTCCCCCTTAGCCCTTCTTAACATTGCATACATCATTCACAACAGCTCAGATTTTTTTGAACTGGCTCTCTTGCTTGATTAGTTTCTGAAGCTAACAGGTTCTAATTGTTCCATCATCCTTTTTTGAACCGAGCAAAGCCCCTGTTAGATACAACTATATCTACATATATATATATATCTCTTCAATGTTTTTGCTGACATGTTATACCATCAGGCATTGTAAGAAATACACAAATATTACACATCTTTGACATCTTCTTCAATCTTCTGTTTTGATAAGATAAAATCTAAAACTGTACAACATTGCTGACAGCCCAATGTTTTCATATGTAAATGATGGCATAATGGAAGAATGGAATGGATTGGAATGGTTATTTGAAGATTGTATCAAGGGGCACAGATATTTTGATACAGGCTCGTAAAGACTGAAACATATCTGTTGATACATTCATCTTAATTGTTTTTTTCTTTGATTTAAGTTGTATTTATCTGTAATAGTATAGTTACTGGTATATTTACACGCAAAAAGAAATGTTAAAAGTTGTTTATAGTAGATAAAATAGTTAAAAAGTCTGTTAACACCAGTTAATAAGTGTCAGTATATTTGGCAAGCGAATGAATGTTAGGTGTTTTATTTTTTTGCAGATAACCATACAATAGCTATTTGTTCAATCAGACATTTTGAAGATTAAAAAGATTAAACTTGTTGCCATTTAGTTAGAATATAATTTGTAGCAGCCTCCTCTTTGACGAAGAAAGGGTCTATTTTTGGCAGGTGCTGGTCTGCCTGTTAGTGGACCACATGGTAGTATCAATATCTAGCTGAACCTGCAATCTGTCACCTTGATAGGGATATTTGAAGAGATGACCTCTATTGGTATTGGGATCAGTGGTACAAAGGTCAAAGTAACAGCAACTTTGAATATGGTTAAAATTTATGTTTGTTATCAAGAGATTGTCTGAATCCACAATCCATAACTTGCTAGGGACCTGCGTCATTATGAAAAGATGGCCTTTATATGTTCAAACATCAGTAGCACAAAGTTCAAGGTCAAAAGGACCTTGTTCAAGGTCAAAAGGACCTGTCATGTGTTTTTGTTTCTAATCAATATCTATAATTTTCAAACTTGATAAAGATGGTAGTTGTAATCATAGGAAACACCTATGGTATCTGTTTTCAAATAACAGTTAAGCCTCCCACAGTGTGGGATCAAGTCCTGTTCAGGGAGAAGGACTTAATGTGGGAAGGTCCTCCCAGATGACTTGCTGTGTGCTGGTGCTTCTTCCCAGACATTTTTGTGGGATCTTCCTCTATCAAAAGACTTGACATTGCTACAATGATCATAATTTATCACTGTGATGTTTTTCTTAAACAAAATAAAAAATATCAGACTAGCATTAAATATTCTGATTTGCCTATTTAAGAATGGCTTAGAAAAAGTTATATTTTTAATGATATATGGTTAGGTTTTCTAAATATCATAAATATTTCAGTTTTTATGAAAAGGAAAATATGAAAAGGTCCTATGAGAAAACTATTTCCAATTTCCATAAATATTAAAATTTGAACCACCACTAGACAAAGGCATACAGAGTCAATGAGTCTTATAGTTTAAACTTTCTAATGCGTTGGCTAAACTTCTAGGAAAGTGCATTTCCCTGTGACCTTTCATGATTCTTTGTGGTAGATAATTTTACATTGTTCTTTGTGGGATAGAAAGACTTTATTAATTTATCTTTGACAGATAATGAACATGCATTTAGAAACCACAAACCTGATATGATTATTAATATATTTAAGCATTTAAAAAATAAAACAGGATACAAACATGAAGAAAAATGAGACAAATGACTTTGGACAGTGAGCGCTAGTGAGTGCTTATTGTTTAATTATTAGAAGAATACATGAGAAAGATAATAAGCTTATTGGTTAAAAAAATAAGTTAATAAAGGTAACAATGTAAATTGTCCCATAGGTAACTGTAGTAATTATATTTTTAGAAAGGTAACGTAAATTGTCCCACAGGTGACTGTAGTAATTATACTTTGTTCTAAAAATGCTCACACTAAAATGTTTGGCACATTGTCTACTTCAAAAACATATTTTCTAATATGGCATTGGCCATGAACATTTGCAAATATGTAGAGAGAGCCATGGTTTGTGTTTAATGCTTCAAAAAAGCAATTTGCCAAAACTTAGAGTATGAGTATTTCGAGAAAAATTATAAAATAAGGTAAGTTAGTAATAAATAGATGGATACATGCTGTTGTTGGTATTTTTAATATTTTATTTTTAAATTGGTTATGACCCGTGTCAAACAAGTGTTTCTCTACAGTTTTTATATTCAAAAAAGGTCAAAATGAGAATGATAATAAATTTATTAATTAAATAATTAATATTTTTATTTCTATTTTTTATTTTTTTAGTGGTTATGATCCTTACCGGAGGGACAGGGAGGACTTCAGGTGAGTTCGAGAACCACTTCAGATGATGGAATTAATTTAAAAGTTAAACCCAAGAAAAAATTAGACAATTCCGAAATAGTATTGCAAGAGATATTGTGCTTTTCTGAAGTTCAGTAGTGTCAAATCAGGGCTTTTTTGTGTCTGTTTTTGATGGCAGTATTTGATCATTTTCTTAAGGGAAAAACAACAGCAACTTCTGTCCCTGTATTTTGGTAATTTTTTAATTGATAGACAGAAAAATTGCAGATCAAAGTCAGTGCAAATACTAACAATAACTTTCCATGCAATCAATTTGTAATTTATTTTTACTCATAATATTCAAGAACATGAAGTAGAAAAACTATTTTAGATTCTATTTAATGAAACACTTTTTTAAAAGTTCCCTAATGCATTAATTTTTCCAACAAAATTACACAAAACTGGACTATCAGTCATTTTTTTCCATTTTGTGTGGTAAACAAAACCCTGAAATATATATATGAATGTCTCCCTACCTTGGTGCAGGTATCAGCTAATATGCTTGAGGTGTATTTACAATGCACTTACATGTTTGATGCTGTTATTAACAATCGACTGAAAAGTTTTCCTTCTTTTGTGAGAGAATTGTAGCTAGCATGATTGTAACAGAGATAGTTTTTTTTTTTTGTTGGAACTACTTGTGCCTTTGTAAACAAGCATGTGGCCACTTTTATGGAATAAAAATAGTTTTCCCTTCAGCTTGTGTTCATAATTCTAGTAGGAGTATTCTCATTTTTGTTGTTGAAAACATGGTAAATAATTTCCAAATCAAAGCACCATATACAGCATACTGCTTTTTCTGACTCCTTTATTTCTCCTCCAAACCAGGGATCTAGGTTAGCAGAGGCCTGGTAGCTCATGGTCCCTAGATTTTCGACTGGGCCTCTAAAAGATTGCGCCTTATGTAATGTGTATATACGTGTAAACTTTACATTTAGGTCTGGGGTGCTAATGATAAATCTTAGTCTGTATCCCTGCAAACCGTATATTCCTGGTACCTGCAAACTGTATATACCTGGTACCTGCAAACCGTATATACATGGTACCTGCAAACTGTATATACCTGGTACCTGCAAACAGTATATACCTGGTACCTGCAAACCGTATATACATGGTACCTGCAAACTGTATATACCTGGTACCTGCAAACCGTATATACATGGTACCTGCAAACTGTATATACCTGGTACCTGCAAACTGTATATACCTGGTACCTGCAAACTATATATACCTGGTACCTGCAAACTGTATATACCTGGTACCTGCAAACTGTATATACCTGGTACCTGCAAACAGTATATACCTGGTACCTGCAAACTGTATATTCCTGGTACCTGCAAACTGTATATACCTGGTACCTGCAAACCGTATATACCTGGTACCTGCAAACTGTATATACCTGGTACCTGCAAACCGTATATACCTGGTACCTGCAAATAGTATATACCTGGTACCTGCAAACTGTATATACCTGGTACTCATTAGAAACATCTCAACATGACGATTCCATTGTGTGCCTAGCCTATAGACCTTAATCCTTTATTTCCCTCTCCAAACCATTGGTACTCATAACATACATATCATTAGAATCCTCTTGATGTTACATTTGTAGGGTGTCCCTTCACTATAGGGTTAATTTGAGTAGTATTGGATAGATGACAACACAAAATCAGATTTACTCCACTTACCAGGAGCTTTGTAATTATTAAAGGTTTGAAGTAATTTCAGAGTTTGATCCTTACACAAAGATGAAGCAAATATGGTAGGATACAAATGTGACGTTTGTTTTACGAATCATACCCTGGAATGAATAAATTATGTAGTCTGATGAGTTGTACAGCAGAGATTTGACTTTACCTAGTTTACTTGCACTTTAAATTTTATATGATTATGCATATAAATCAAGTTCATAAAGTAGGTGCTCCTTTGAAATGGAAATAACAAAAATATTTTTTTTGCATTTTGAATAACTTAAAGGGCTAAACACAATTAAATGCACTCGATGTGTCAGCAATAATCGAATCCCATTCATCACACATTTGCTAGACATTTCTAATATGACCAAAATTGTAAAGGTAATGACAAACAACTATATTAATTTATTTCAGTAATACCATCTCCAGTTAACTAAAATACTGTCGCTAGGATGATAAAGCCAATAAACAAAGAAATATTTTAGTAATTGAGGCAAATCAGTATTGGGGTGTGTTAATTACCTTCAAGGTTAATTATTGTTATCCATTTAACAAAGAAATTAAATTATTATAAATTCCTTAGATTAAAACAAAAATCACGTTACAAGGCTTTTTGGAATGAAAACACTTTCACAAATCTAAGAGTTTTTTAAAACTTCTGGAAAATATATAGCTTAAATAAGATAAAGATCAAAGATTCTTTGCTGAAATGAAATCAGGACTGGTATTAATTAGAAACATCTCAATGAGACAAATCTGAAGAGGCCCAGCAGTATAGCATTGGAGAATTATGCATTAAATCAATAAAATAAACTTATTTTCTTGTCCTTATCTCTGTCACTCTGCCTGGTTTGCTGTGAGCATGTGTGTGTGTATGATATGTATATGGCAACGCAATCATCCAGGAAGTTTCACTTTATCCTTATATTTACCTTATAGATTTTTTTTAGTTTGGATTGTTCAAAGTGCTTAATTTAAAGATAACGCCAGTCCTGTTTCAGGGACACCTGTTCCCAGGACTCCATATAGCCCCTGTTGGTAGTGATTTGACAGCCGGACTGGGTAAAAATTTGTGAGATGTCAGCCAGCGGACCTGTGGTGCCCTGGTGGTTCTATATTGACATTTTTATGGGGTTTCCCTTCATAAAAAAGCTGAATGCTGCTATAATGACCATAATGAAACCACTGCATTATATATCTCAAAAGTACAGTAGCCCATACTAATTTTTCATTATTTTCTAACAACTACATTTATACATTGGTAAGCTGACACTTTGGTAAAGGTGCTCCAGGCTGAGTAGTGAAGCCAACATTTAATAATTCCATAGCCCATAAGGAAAATGGGTTCAAATCTTTTTCTTTGCTAAAAAACTTAATTGAAGGTGGTCTTCTTTCTGAACTGTGGTGTATGACCTGTCCGTTCAAGACTTACATCTTGGATCTTACGACATAAATACTTGTTAGACTCGCCATAATGAGTCTGCAGTTTATATATGCAAAACAACAACAACAAAAAAGACAACACCATAAAAACTTGATTGTTCATGTTGAGCTGATAAGAGAAGTTCTATGGCAGGTTTTTCTGATGTTAGATTAATGCAACTGATTGTGGCATGATGTCAGATAATATTTATAATAGTCATGCTATAACATTTAATGTAGCACTCAGTATGCTTAAAATGTTTCAAAAGCCCACCTCATTGGATAACTGAATTACTGGTATGACATTGAAACCATCCAAAATGAATATACTGCCAATGTGTCCCCAGGTAAGGTAATGCAATTTGAAGATAGCCCTAGGTGGGGAGTTGTGGCCAGGTGTCCACCTTCTGTTTGGACAGGAGTAAACACTTTTACCTGCTTAAATCTAGAAATGATCACACCTTAGCAAATGGTGTAGATTCAGGTCAGGCTGACCCCATCCTGAGAGCTGTTTGATCAGGTTCAGTGTCTAGCGCCCTTGACATTTAGGTGTTATAATATGATATGAATTATTGTCAGGTATTATGATGATTTATAGTTTTTATAAAAACCTATAATGGATGTTGCAGGGGAAAGGGTAATGTCCACAAGGCAGTGTGATCAATAATACTATGTATAATGAGGTCATGCTGATAACTGAATTACGAACTTGCAAACATAGCCTTGCAAAGTTAACATACCTTGAGGAGGAGAATAATAACACTACCTGGTAGTCTGGTAGAGCAAGAAATAATCGACTCAGAGAAATAGTGTAGATCCAGAACCATGGTCTTCACTATGTGTAGCCACGTCTTTGTTTTGTTTTTGAAATACATTGCAGTGACAACTTATGGTCATTAAAGCAACATCCAGCGTTTTGGTGGAGTAAGACCACAGACACCTATCTAGGTAGAATCAAGTCACCTGGAAGACCGTCTTACATTTAGTTCTCTGCCCAGAACAGGACTCGAGCCCACGCGGTGAGAGCCTAGCCACATCTTTATCAATAAAACTTTGGCTTGATCTCCAAATAACTGAAATATTCTGGGTATAATAAACCCAACAATTATTAAAAAGAAACTTGAATGCAACTGTAAGAGTTGGTTATAAGTGAGTGTGGGTTGATAACAAAATAAAGTAAGCAGGGGCTTTGCACCAAACAAAAACCTAGTGTCCTAGAGATGTGTGATTGGTTGGATGCCAATAGTTGATAAATTTTGCAATTGTTTATATGTCGTAAACAGAAAAGGTTGTGCATTTTGTTGTTGTTAGCATGAGAAGAGTAGAGGGCATGGAGATTTCCAGGTTTACAATGTGTAGTCATGTAATGGTATTAATAGTATGTTATTTCAATATCTATTAACCAGGTACTTCTTTAATAGCCAAACCCAAGAAGCTCATGCCTTTAGATAAATATAGAAGATTAGAAGAACAGCCAGCTATCACTGATTCTGGATTTACAATACTTGCTGCTTCTGTTATCCTCTGAATAAGTTCACCTATGCATATAGTTATAAGCATAGAATGTTTATCATCATACCGGCCACAATAGCTCAAGTGGTAGATGGTTGGCTAGGGAATCGGGAGGTCGTGAGTTCACATCCCAGTCTGGTCAAACCAAAGCCTTTAAAGTTGGTAGTAGTGGCTTCCCTCCTAACGCTCGGTGCTAAGAGGACAGCATTACGCCTGACTCTTTGGCATCAGTATAATGGAGCTGCCGGGTTCAGTCCCTGTGCACCTCATAAGTGCGTGCCCCTATGCTTTGATATACAGGTTGCTGTACAGTATCGGCAAAAATGCTGACAAACACATTACCGTGTTATTAAAGCTATAATATCTCCCTAAAACCATTATTTTTGGTACAAAACAATTATTTAAGACAAGATGACAGGCCAAAACAATAGCATGTGATCCTTTATTAAACATACAAATGAACAGATAAAGGCATTTTAAATCCCTTCAGAATCATATCTTTGTTGAATGTCAAAATCATTGATCTTTTAAAGATTAATATTGTTCTGGTGGCAATATATTAACATACATAAAACAAGCATGGCACCTAAATTCAGTGGTGTATTCAGCAGAGCTCTAAACTGCCATCCAATAGATCTCGTGACCAAATCTTGCCAAAAAAAAAAAAAAAAGCATTTTTGTTTCGTTTTGTTTCAACTTTTTTTCTTCCTTTTTCATATTTACTTCTCCAAAAATGTATCGACAAGTAAGTTTTTAGTACAAATTTTAAACCACAGACCATTTAGAACAGTTTTGGGTAAAGTATAAAATATGACTGCAAGTGGTATTATATATGGTTTTAACAAAATGAGGCAGGGTGAGGACTGATAATCAGAAATCTTCCCAAAGATTTCAAAAGATACATGCATGAGATATAAAATATGAAGTAAACAAAATATTCTTCACAAATTATACATCTGTAAAATAGTGTGAATGTTTTAAAAAAAATCTTACCAAAAGGAGAAATATACTTTTACATTTTCTTTGTACTTCTGATCCAAGCTTTAGATATAAATATCTGTGGTTTAAATTTATTCAAAACATTAACAATTCTATGGGTTTTAAAACTGTCACAGACAGTAGTTTTACACATAGAGACCAGATTTGACCTACATGGTGTTGAATGCATTACAACAACTGCCAACATTCCCCAGTTTTACATGCATAATGTATCACAAGATTTTACAGTCTCCATTTTCTTAAACCGACACGTTTGTCAACACACCTATACTGGGGGTGATATTATGTTTTC
This sequence comes from Sinonovacula constricta, assembly GCA_007844125.1. Taxonomy (NCBI): domain Eukaryota; kingdom Metazoa; phylum Mollusca; class Bivalvia; order Cardiida; family Solecurtidae; genus Sinonovacula; species Sinonovacula constricta. Next base: position 17,633,617 of record CM017568.1, read on the forward strand.
AGCTACAATGTTGCACTTGAATATTCAGAGTACATTTTCTATGTAACAGCGATTCAATTGTCAAACATTTATTATATATATATATATATATATATATATATATATATATGTATATATATATATATATATATATATATATATATATATATATATATATATATATATATATATATATATGTAAGAGTGATTTATCACAATTCAAGCTGTGTAACAGTTCCGACATATTTATTTTAAATTTTGTGTGAACTGACTTTTGCTGTAGATGCAAGCATGGATGTGCATGCTTGACTTAATTTTGATACTTTATGATGTGTTTTTTTTTATAACTTATTCTGTATTTATTTTAAAAATTAATCTTGTGTTCTTTTTATTTTTGTAGAGTTTATTATTTTGATTAGTTCATACAATGTGATAATGGTTTGTACATAGATGTCTATGTTCAATATAAAACCATTGTGATGTATCATTATGTAAATTTTAAAATTTACTATTATTTCCATTTGATTAAAATAATATTAAATGATTAAATGTATAAAATAGGTCACAAGAGAGCTACTTTGCATTTGTTTATTTTGCTGTTTAACTTCCAAAATTTTCTTATAATTATGTAATAATGAGTATTTGATATCAAAAGAGTTTTTAAAATATATTTTTATGTTCAATTATTTTTCAGTCACTATTTTTTTCTTATTATTACTCCACAGAAAGACTACACACAAAAAAACTGTTCTCACTGTTTTTCTTTTATTTATGTTATGACAGTTTTGTTGTAGTAATTGGTCTCACTATTTGTGAACATAAAACAACCTGGCATATAAGTATGCCAGGATGTTAGGTTCTTGATTCTTTTAAACATATTGAAAACATTGGCACAACTTTTCCTTAGTCCTCCTCCAAGACGTGCTGCCGCATCATATTATGGGGATGCTCCATCTGCTCATTCCGATGTCATGCCAACCTCAAGGTCAGAGGTCAGATCTTCAAGGTCGTATAGGTGAGGTTGGACCATTGTGTGACCTCTATTTGTTTTTTCCTTGGTCATGCTGACCTGCACCTTGTTTCTTGGTTGTAGTTTGGACAATGTTTTATGTGCTTTTATTATTGATAATTATTAACGATTTTTGTGTTGGATTAGTATGATATCACTTTGTTTTTTGTGGGGTTAGATGTCAGCGTTTAGAATGTAGTTGTTGTCATTTCGCTTTTGTTCTGTTTCTGATACCTTAGGTGGAGCTGATCTACATATTTGTCCCCAGCAATAATTTGGCCATGTTTTTTTATGCTTTTCCCACTAACTCTCACATAAGGCTGGAAAGTAACTGAACATTTTCCTTGTTTTATTTTGGATTTTGGGTTGCAATGTGCTGTTATTTGTTTTACACATAATTGTCATACCTATATGAAATAACAGTCAGAAAATATACCTGGAAATAACTTTTTGCTGTCTGGTTTGTGTTTAATATTTTGTTGTTTTTTCACTTCTCTCTGGTGAGTTGTTTTCACTTTTAGGTTACTAATTCCTAGGATTGAACTTTTTATTATTCACCATGTAGTGATTATTTGTAGTTAGTTCTTCATTTTTTTTTATAAAAGTTCAAAATATTACTGTTTTTGTTCTTGTTTGATTTTGTTATTTTTGTTAAATTTAAGTAGCATTTAGTGTTGTCTGTAAACTGAAAATTTGAAGCATATAAGTGTGTGTGTGTGTGGGGGGGGGACACCCGTGGCATAGTAGTAGAATAGCCACTTGTATCTACTCTGATCGCTTAGCCTTTCACGGCATGGGTTTGAGTCTGGTTTGGAGTGAAGGACTTAATGTGGGAAGGTCTTCGAGCTGACCTGCAGTGCGCCAGTTTCTATCCAGACATTTGTTTGGGGTCTACCTCCATCAAAATGGCTGGATGTAGCTATAATAATTATAATAGGTTGCTGCAATGTATTTCAAAAACAAAAACGAAAAAAACAGGAGCATTTAAGCTGAATTTTTTATTTGTTATAACACAATTATAACTATCACTATGATTCCTTATGTTTTCTTCTTTCTTTTATTTAAATATTTCATCATTGTAAACAAAACGTTTTTTATGTTGATAAGGTTGGATAAATTTTATTTTTAATTAAGAACTTTTAGCTATCAATTAAACATTTGTACAAATAGGACTCAACCAACACAGATATTGTGCTGCAGGCACAGAGGGTCCAGAGTTCAATCCGTGGTAGAGCTGCCAATTTCTAACTCCTCAGTGCTTAGCATCCCACCGCTTGGGATTAAGTCTTGTTTAGAGCAACAGACTTAATGTGGGTTTCCCAGCTGACCTATGATTGTCCAGTGGTTCTTCTCAGACTTTTGTCTGGGGTCTTCCTCCACTAAAATAGCTGGACATTGCTATATTAATCATAATTGGTCGCTGGAATGTATTTCAAAAACAAAATAAAAAAATAAATTCCAGGTTTTGGCATGATATTGTCATACAAATGCCAATAATCTGCCCTTCTGGTGTATGCGGGAACTTCCATGACAGGTTGGCCTGGTTTTAGGATAATGTAAATGGATGTGGCATCCTTCTATGTGTTCACTGCATGCTATCATTTTATAAGGCCACACTATATCTGCTTCAAGTAAACACTATTTCTAAAGTGATGAAGGAATGTTAGTTGGAAAATAAACTCCGCAACAAACAAAAAAACAATTTTAGGTCATACTTCATGGGGAATTTAAATTTGTTTACACTTATTGAACTCTTCCAAGCTTATTTAAATCTTAATGTATTTCTAATGTAAGCTATTGTCAGCCATTTTTCTCTTTCATCATTTAAGGTTTTTATCTATGGATGGTAATTGTTAATCCATGTTTTGAATGGTGCAAAGTGCTATAGCGGTAAATCTGAAAGTGGCATGTTCAAATAAGATATTGTGTTGTTTTTTTTACATCAGTTCATTTGATTTTTATTTAGTTTTCCTATCAATGTTTTTTTAATTGCATACCTGGCTGCAGCTGTGATATTGGAATGGAAGATATAAAGTTCAGTAAAAAATTGTCCGTTTATTTTTTATTTATTGTTATTCATTTCAAGAATACAGATCTAGTTTTACAATAAGCAATCAGCTAATGGGGCACAAAAGGTCTTGAACTCAAATCCTTTGCACACAAAATAAAGTGGTAAAGCTAGTCGGAACAATAACTAAATTGGTTGAAATCTAATATCGGGACCATATAACAAAAAAATGCTATCATATTAGGATGGGTATCACATGTTATTACAGTAATGGCAACACATGTTCTTCTTCTTATGTGCAGTATCTCTAAATGTCTAACAGATTGTTGTTGACCTATTTAATCCCCAAACCAGCAAGTTGTTTTGGTTTGGCTTCAATGCTATTGCCTATGTTTTAAGACATCCAGTATTATATATATTGATTATAGGTACTTTTATGTATACTGCCCTTGATTGTACTTAATGTCATTCAGTGATGTGCTAAGGTAGCTGTATTTTCTTGTGGAAATGAATTTAAACTTTTTTATGTAATTGATTCTCATTCGTTTTTTCTTTATGAAAGTGTTAACCTCAAGTTCTGTTTTATTCATAATAGCAAATAAGTATTTTGTGTTTCATTTTTCAATGGCAATAATTCGGTGTAATTGCTTTCTTTATACATTTTAAAAAAGATATAAATTAAATACAGTAAATTGAGCTTTTCTTGAATTTCTACTTTAACAAATTATCCTGGGTCAATTTTTGGTCTAAGTAATTTTGGCGTCTTAACCCTAAAGCCTCCTGCAATTGTTTATAAACCAAAGTCTAGCAGTAACTGGACAACTTAGCAGCAAATAGTGCAGATTCTGATTTATCTTAGACAGGAACTGGCTGATCCGGATCTACACTGTTTTCCTAGGTAAAATTAATTTGTGCTAAGAAAGTTAAATACAAAGCAAGCTGCCTACCCTTGATGATGAAATGGCAATGCTCATTTGCACAGGAGTGTGGGAAATTAATCATACCTCGTAGTAAATTTATTCATGTTTTTTTTGTCTACCTAATGCGTAAGTTTAAAAACGTATGCCTGGCTGAGTCGAGGGCATTTAAATGAAACCCCACCCCCAGCATTCATGCGAAAAGAATTAAGCCTATTAAAGCAATTAACCCTTATGTTATAATGATTTATAAGGAATGAGAAATCCTAAGTTAATTGGTTACAACTTGATGCCAAAGTAACAAGACATATTTATCATGTTTTAGCATAAAACAGTGCTGATTTTGGCCAAATAGCTCCCAACAGGGAACTGACTGATATAGATCTATTCATTTAAGCATTATTCAGACTAAATTTATCTAGCTAAGAATTAAACTATCAATATATCAGGCTTTACTAACAAATGTAGATCCAGATTGGTCAGACCATCCGCACTAGCTTAGGCGGTAGAGCGTGGGCTTGTGGATCGGGAAGTGGCGGGTTCAAACCCCAGCCTGGTCAAACCAAAGACTTTAAAGTTGGTAGAAGTGGCTTCTCTCCTAACGCTTAGAGCTAAGGGGACAGCATTACGCCTGACTCTTCCATTATAGTGCCCCTGTGCTATAATGATAGAAATGTTGCTGCACAGCATATGCAAAAATGCCGGCAAATCCCATCCCCAGATTGGTCAGTCTTTTGCTGCTGACTGTTAGGTCAGACTCTGCACTTTTTATCAACAAATCAAGAAGGATAAGGAGCTTCGTTCATTATTAAGTCATGCTACTGTATAAATATATATTCAAATTTCTAAGAAAGGAAATAACAAAATGATGAAGGAAGATATTAAATTACATTTGTCCCAGTGATTGAATTTGTCACTGTTAATAGGACACTCTTTACTTTGGGCAACAATATATATAATATTCATCATGTAAGCAATTTAAATGTTCAGAATTTGTGTGAACTCAGAACCCATTGAGAACAAATTGATTTGAGGCCTAGGCGGATAGTGTAAACCCAGATCAGCCAGCACCTGGGAGCTGTCCGAGCAGGATATTTGCTATTTGCTGCTATGTCTCAAACCATATGACAAGATAATGTTTACAGGAAGTTATAGGCCGTAACTCGAAATGAAGAACATTATTTAATACATTACGTAGTGAAGATAGATTTCTGTTGGCCTGCAGGTATGTTGCTTCAAATGAAAACAACTGTAAATTGACACCTGCTTTACTTCCTTCAAGGTAGTATTGTGATGAATGTGCTATCACTGACATCAGATGAACAAATATTAATATTTGTTGTATGTTTGATAAATTCCTTTGGTCAGTCCCAAAAATAGACAAGATTGGGGGGAAAAAAAGACAATGTTGTGCTGGTGACAAAAAAAAGGATATAAATAAAGCTCCATTTTGAATTTAATTGTAACAATTTTTTGCCTATGACAATCAAAGAATATTTTATGTAAAAACATTTTTTTTCTAGGAAGGCTCCCCTAAGAATTTCTAGAAAGGCTCCATTAAGGGGATTTGGTATAAATAGTCAGTGTACAAAAGAACAATTTAAAGACTAAAGGAAAACTACAAATGTGGTAGAGTTCACAGAAGTTTAAGGAAATAAGTTAAGCGAACATTACTAAGAATTAATTTAAAAAAGCCACCTTTTTCCAGAAGTCTTAATGACTGGATGTTGTGATGTGTTGGGTAAAATGTCATGTATGATTACCATGATTACATATATATCAAGCGGGTGAAATGTCATGAGATTTTGAAATTTATTTCTGTGAATGAGTTGCTTTATCTTGCAAAATGTCATGTGCATGACTATTTTACTGCATTGAGTGACTCAGTGAGTTGTTTTTGTCTTTCAAGGGACTAACTATGTCATGGATTTAAGGCATTTCAATATATTAAGTAAGCATTTTTTAACCATGTTTTAAGTAAATAAATAAGTAAATGTATGTTTGAGTTAGGTATAAAATCATATGTTGATAAGAAGGGGAGTGGGCACCCATGGTCGAGTGGTTAGAGTCGCTGACTTGGAACTTCTAAGCCCCCCACCATGTGGGATATCAAGTCCCTTTCAGGGTGAGAACTTTCATGTGGGGAGGTTTTCCACCTAACCAGCGGTGCACCGGTAGTTCTACCCAGATGTAAGTCTAGGGTCTTCCTCCACTAATAATTAGATGCTCTTCCACCAATAATTAGCTGAACATCGCCAATATGACCATAATTGTGTTTGTGCTATGTAGCAAAAAAACAAAACAAACATGATGGGCATGTTAGCACATAGATTTTACATTTCTTATCTCTTTTAACCCTTAACTTGCTGGAAATACCATTATGGTGAGGTATGTTTTATGTTAACCCTTTACTTGCTGGAAATACCATTATGGTGGGGTATGTTTTATGTTAACCCTTTACTTGCTGGAAATACCATTATGGTGGGGTATGTTTTATGTTAACCCTTTACTTGCTGGAAATACCATTATGGTGGGGTATGTTTTATGTCAATGAAGTGATTGGTGTTTTCAGCCTTTAAAGGATTAAATAAAGATGTCTGTTTATAAAATATTGATAGGGCACAATTCGGTACATTGGTGAAATGGAAATTGTCTCCCTTGTTAGTTGATTTCTGAGGTACATGTATTCCAAACAGTAGGTAGGTCCCTGTAGTTGAAATTCTTGGACTTTATCGCCTGTTCTTTTGTTGATATTGCAATAATAAATACTTTTGCATAAAAATAAGCTTAAAATTATTTTAAATATTTATAGAGATTTGTTATTTAAAAAAGAAAATGGACATGTTTATTGATGATGGTTAAACAGGATATCATAAGAAAGGCAGAAAAGTCAACATACACTCCAAAGAGCACAAGCATAAAAACCGAGTAAAACAAATGAAATGACCTACTTGCATTTTGGCATTATTCAGGGGAGACTATTCATTAATGTCTCTCATTAATATACAATTTAGCAACACATGTACAATAAAGTTATAACATCATTATAATCATACTTTGACAGCATTTTTGATGAATTCATTGAAATTTGTTTTGTCCTGAACTTTTATATGTATTTCATCTTACAATGTTAAAGATTTAATCATGCACTATCAATATACCGTATTCACTCGTGTAATGGTCGCACCCGTGTAATGGCCGCACCCCCAAAATAACAGCAAACTTTGAAGAAAAAATCCTAATTCAATGTAATGGCCGCACCCCCAAAATGACCGCAAAATTTGAAGAAAAAATATGAAGGCTGCACAGGTTATACAGCGGAGCTCCGCTATATCGTCAATACTGTCGGTCAACGATTAACTGTCTCAAATACATTTCCCTTTGTTCTGCATAAAACACAGCTTATTATCCGTCAGTAAACTTCAACTTCAGTCTGCTAAATACACCAAGCTGTAATTTACTTGGCGTTTCTGTGTAGACTTGCCTCATTACACAGGTCAAGTGACTGACTCTGAGATAAGCTGTTGTCAAGTGATATCGATCGGAGCAGTTTGACAGTGAGGGAGTGAACGATGTGTTTTTATAAGCAGCTGCTGATTACATTTCTCCATGAAATTATTGATTGGTGAAATGTACACAAGGACAGTGCACTGTTCCCAGATATATCGTGTACTGTCATACCAGACTTGGTGACGTAGATCAAAGAAATTAATTTCATGCCGCCACAAGCTACAGGATAGCAGTGCGACTGAGACTAGATACATTCGCAACGTGTCAAAAATACAGTCACTGTTTAACAATTAACCCTTTTGTTGAGACAGCATGACTGGTCGACGCTCCTGTTCATTTTTCACCTCGTCAAAGAGATTGTCGCCTCGTATCAAAGCTGTGTTGTTTTATCGGCTCTACTATGAAATCCTTTGATCTGCATGGTAGTGTGCACATGACAGCTGGGTGAAACTGTTTGATGATGCAAACATTCAGAAATATGATAGAAGAGATAAAACTAGGAAGTCATTTATAAATTATGGAATATGTTCACATTGGTTAGACAAAAGCATAGAACGGCGCTATCTCGTTCATATCGTCCGTCAACCTCCTACTTAGAGAGCTCATCTAGACGCATGGCGTCCCAAAAATCGGCAGAATCGTTCTAGAAAAAATGTCCCAAGGCCTTACACCTATAGAATGGCCGCACCCTCAACTCCTTAACGATAAAATCGGGTAAAAAAGTGCGGCGATTACACGAGTGAATACGGTAAGCTGATTCTTATGGTTGAATAAAATATTGTAGTTGTAATATTGATACAATGAATTTTTTTATGAAGTAAGTTAAAGTTGTTTTTCCCCTCAGCGTAAACTCAATATAACGTAAGTTAAGTAATCAAATTATAGTACAAGTCATAAGTGTATAATCAGTCTCGTCTCTTTTCTTAAAAAGCTTTTATTGAAACAGAAATGTAAACTTGTACATTGTAAAATGTACCGTAATATTGAAATTGTATCAACTTTTCTTTTATAAGTTAAAAATTTATAAGTATTAAAAAACCCAACCTTTACCTTTATCTGGGCAAACAACTCTATCACAATCTAAATGGAATACTTTCATGTTTAGAAAGATTTTGTTTACTCTTGTCACTCAGAATTTTTTTGTTTTTTTTTAAAGATGACATAGACATCTGCTACATACAAAGTGAATTAGTTGTAGCATATTTTCATTTGATTATTTTCTTTTGGATTAAATATGGCAGGCATTTAAGAATGCATTGAAAATGCTGACCATTGTATTGAAACAGCTGGTGTCCTAAAAATTAGTTCAATAAAATAAGTCATTTTGTGGTCAGTGTAAACATCTGTTCAAAATAGACCCATTGACTGCTATGTCCCAAGTAAAATGCCCTTTCATTCATATTATACATTAATGTTGGGCATATTATTATTGATCCTATAGGCTATACCAGTTAACAAATAAACCCTTAGTTTGATTCCACTGAGGATAGAAGTCAATACTATGTATGTTTTGCAAAAGGTGTAAAATGGCATATGCGTGAACAAAAGGGTTAAGTGGACTTCCATCTGACCAAGTGTATTGTGCCAGTGTTTCTACCCAGATATCTCTTCCACCAGTCATGAGTGTTGCTGTAATGACCATATTTGAGTTACTGCAATATAAAAAATAATATACTGGACCTGGTAGCGCAATCGGTAGACCATCGGCTCCAGATACGGGAGGCCCTGGGTTCGATCCTAGGTCGTGACATACCAAAATCTTGAAAGTGGTAGTAGCATAGCTTCCTTGCTAATGCTCATGCAAAAATAAGGGTAATTCCATGACTGGTTAGCCCGGTGTCAGGATAATGTGACTGGGTGTGGTATCATGCCAGGTGGTCACGGCATGCTATACACAGTGAAGGCAGCACTATATCTGCTTCAAGTGGACAATGTTTCCAGATAACTGAAATAATGTTGGTGGGACAAAAAATCCAATAAACATTAAAAATAGTAAATAATAAAAAGATATTAGTATTTGTGAACGTTAATATCTTGCCTTAGGGCTTGAAGCAAGTACTTGTTAGTATATGATGGAAGAATGCTGTTGATATTTTTGTTAGTGGCAAGGTAATTAAAATCCCATCAACTGATGTCACATTTATTAATGAAGTAATGTTAATTAGATAGTTTTATCTGTTTAATGGTTGTAAAAAAGATATGTTGACAAGATGGTATTTTTCTGTATCTTTTTTGAGGAGTTAATAGTTTTAATAACTAATTGTTGATTCTTGATTATTAAAAAAATAACAATTATTTTATTTTTTTCCAAATGTGATATTAAAATAAAAATAGTAATATTTCATTATTTTTTTCCCTTGCTATAAGTTACTGACTTGTTGGGAAGGTTTCATAACCTATGCATACATTTCCATAATAGCGTCTCCGAAAGTGGTATACCGGAACAATGCTCCCCTTACCTTCTTAGTACAAATATACCAGGCATAGGCAAAAAGTGTAGATCCAGATCAATCAATTCTTTGTGAAAACTGCACTTTTCATGTTTTTGCTGATGAGCCTTTACCACAGCATCTTGTTTCCTTGGTATGGAGTTTGTACACAAATAACTATAAAAAAAATAGCATACCAACGGTTATAGGACCAAAAATTATCATAATTGTTTAGATGTGCTAATGAAGATGGTAGAGTTGACAGTGAATGTTGCTGCGGTTGTCATATATTGTCCAAGAGATGTGCTGAAAAATGTGATGCTTTTTTAAAGATGTTGTTCCATCTTTGATTGTGTAGAAAATTGTGGATAGTGTGCTGAAAAAGATAAACTGTAGTATATCAATATATTGTTTAACCCAGGCTGTCATTTGGAGTCTTTAACTGTTAATAAGCAAGGCCTTTGGCATAGTGATAAAGTCTCCAACTAAATTGCAACTACTTTGACTGATTAGCCTCTCATCTCATGGGGTCCTGTCCTAGTGGGGGTAAAGGTCGTGATGTCTAAAGGTCTAAAAAATCCACAAGATCTGCTCATTGGCTAAATTCATGAACTGAATTGGTTTCCTATCTTTGAATATTTAGGTCTTTGTTAAGTTTTAAATAGAATTAATATTTTGATCATTTATATCTTTTCTTTAATAATTGTAGATAGACGATTGGTGAAGTTGTACATTTACTTACATCATATAAGGTTAAATTTCTGTTCATTGATCTTACTTCATTTTCTTACATGAGCTGTTTCAATTTACATTCCCTGCTTTTCAAATTATCGTGAATCATTCAACATTGAATTATGCATAAGTTGACTTTATCAGCCTTAATGAAATAAATTATCTGTAACACAAATACAAAGGGCGCGCCTCTTTAAGGATTCCTATTCTCCACACCTGAACATGTCAACGTATTGATTTAAATATGAGGTGCAGGTAGATGTCTGTGAAGATAAAGTTGTGTTGGGATGCTGTGTGAAGCCGCCCTATGCCCACATCTGATTTGTACAGCTACAAATAAGCATTTTCTATTGCCATATGTGCCAGATGTGAATAAGGAGTTGTAGCAAATTAAGAAAAAAAAATTCTTAGAATTTTACTTGGAATTATTCAGAAGAAGTTAATGGAATAACTTGTGAGGAACACTGCCTTCTTTGTTTTTTTATGTTCATTTTTTGCTCGAAGGTTTAAGGTGGGATTTTGATAGTGCTGTGGGTATAATTAAAAGTTTGACGAAAAAAATTGATATCTACTTACTTTTGAAAACTTTGCTGTGTAGAGTATTTTTAAAATTTAATTAATAAGATGCGAGAGCGATAAAGGTGTGGAGCATATATCTGACTTGGTTCTTGGATATATTGGAACATGCAAATACTCATGCAACCTTAACCTAAATCAGTGAAGTTGAAATGTCTTCATAGAAAGTGTCTTTTGGATTGTAATTAGGATAACTTGGTTTTGTTGGAATTAAATTATAACAAAATGAATGGACTTTTGTCACTCTGTTTGAAAATCTGCATTTAGAATTAATGAATTTAATTGGATTAAATTAACATTGAAGTTTATGTAATTGAAGGATGTTGTTATGACAGTAGAAAATATGATTTTACTTTTATTAAAATTGAAAATTCCTTCCTATTAAGTGGGATCTAATGAGGGAGTTTCTTTATAAGTAAGTTTTGAGAGCTAAACGATAGATTTTACCTGAAAGTTAACCTTGATGTGCCCAAATTTTGTTATATGGAATACATCTGCAAAACTTATAAATGATGTTCTTAATTAAAATTGTTTCATTTCTGTTTTATTTATCAAGTTGAATAACCAGAAATGTCAAAAGCAGTATTTACATTTTGAAAACCATTGTGTTGGATATAAGGACAATGTGTTGATTTGTGCTGTTACTCAGAGAAACTAAAACAGCAAGTATTAAAGCAGCAAGGACTAAAAAGTAACAACAATATTTGCATGGAGTGCTTAATATGTTAGCATTGTTTTTTTGTATTATTTTATATGGAAGTAAGAATATGCCAGCTGGTCAGACAAACAATTAGGTAGTGTAAAAAAGCATCGGTCAGATTTAGTATAGTGTATGTTGTGACATCATAATAAGGAGACTTTGTTGAGTGTGTGTTGTGACGTCATATTAAGGAACCAATCAGAATGCATCTGAATTTTGTTCAAGATCAACAAGGTGATGTCCATTTTGTCAAGTTGCAGGTGATCAGGTACCAGATTTATGTAATCCTATTAAAGCACAATTTTTATTTGTCATTATTTTATAATTCTGACTATTATCTAAGAAAAGTTGTAATTTGAAAGCAAAGCAAAGGCGTTCTAGTGTTCTGATTGCTGTTTAGTGTATCCATTCCTGATGCATAGGTCCACTTGTGATTCACATTTAAAGGTGGTATTCAACAGTTTGGGACAATTTTTTTGTTCTCAAATAACCAAATAAATCATTCTTACTTTAAGAGGTACAGGGAAATGCTGTTCATTGGTGCCCTAGATCTGTGTAAACAGTGAAGCATTCGTCCACACTTGTCATTGCTAACTAGTATTTTCTATCTGAGCCACACTGCAGAGATAGCTATTTATAAACTAAGAAAACCATGTGACAGCTAACATTTGGTTTATATTATATATTGTCATCCTGGTAATCCGCTGCAACATCAATATCTATTTTTAGCAAGGATCACTATCGAGCTTATTTATAGATTTGGAAAGATTTTTTTTTTTTTTTTTTATTTTTTTTTTTTTTTTTTAAATTTGTACTCATAATATAGATAGTGTAAAAATCATCTTTACTTAGACTAAAGTATGAGTTTATGGAGAAATTATGCCCATATTTCCCAAGGCAAGGCAAGTTGTGGGAAACCACCTTTAAATTTCTCTATTGAACCAATCATTGTCCTGTTTATTTCAGGTTTTATTTGCTTTTTAATAAGAGAAGGAAGTTGGATGTGTCATTGTGATAAAGCTTTTTTAAAGTACACAATTATATAAAAGTGGTTACAAAATTGCAAATGGTCTCTTCCTTAAATAGCCTGCTATCTATTTATTGGTTAAGTGACATTCAGTTAAAATGATACTATTCATATTGTAGTATTTACAATAACTGAATACCTCAAGGACACTTTAAAATCTTTTTCTGGTAGTTGGTTCATTGTGCTTTGCAATGTGTATTTGTCATAGTGTTTAAACATTTAAGTATTTATGTTGCTATTATTCTAAACAAGAGTTATCTGCCCATTGATTTAGCTCTTCAGTGTAAGAATAATCGGAAAAGCTTAGCTGATTATGTTAAGCTTATAACTTTTGTTTTGCTGTGAGAAATACACCACAAAGAACCAGACCTAGTAGCGCAATTGGTAGAGCGTTGGCTTCAGGTACCAGAGGACCCGGGTTTGATTCCGGGGGACAACATAGCAGTCATTAAAAATGGCAGTGGTATAGTTCCCTTGCTAACACTCAAGCAAATATAAGGGTAGTTCCTTGACTGGTTGGCCCGGTGTCAGGATAATGTGACAGGTTGATATATCATGCCAGGTGTTCACAGCATGCTATACACAGTGAAGGCAGCACTATATCTGCTTTAAGTGGACACCGTCTCCAGATAACTGAAATACTGCTGGTGGGATGATAAATCCAATAAACAAACAAACACCAAAATGACACAATTATGATCATTATAATGATTGGTCAAGGTCATGTAAGTTTTTTGGCAAAGAAAGGTCAGAGACATGCCTATGCTAAATGCAGAACTGATCCAGTTTGACAGGCATTGCTTACAAATAGTTTGATTGTTAACTTCTTGAAGAAAAACAAATAAAAAATACATTATAAAAAATTATAATAAAAGTCTTATAATGGATAATTGTATTAGGTGTAAATGACATCTTTATTTAGTACAATTATGTTGTATTTAGTCATTGTAAGCCATGAAAGAGGTTATAAATTGTATTTACACTTTCTAACTCATCTGTCACTTTGAGATTTGTGTAACCATGGCAATTAGGTAAATGCCATAAATTATGGAAGTTTTAACATTCAACCTGCTTAGCACAAATTGTCAAAGCTCAGGCAAAAAGTATAGATCCAGATCACATTGTGACCAGTATCAACACTATTGGCTGCTAAGTTTCTAGAGATATATAATATTATTTTTGCATGTAGTTATAATTCAAAAATTAAGATCTTTTAATAGATGATTAGCAAATGTTGCATGCTTAGGGTTGTGGTAGAAAACACCCTTGATCATGATATGTGAATCACATGGGTGGATGCAGTAAGTAGTGTGTGTCGTTGCTGATGGTGTCATGCCTCCCTTGCTACATATAAGTGGCTTGTTCTTAATGTTCAATGAATGTTTATTGGTGAAAAAGGTGTGCACCATTATGACTGGGTGTTTTAGGAAAAGCTGTCATAGAATAAGTGGATAAAAGTTAAAATTTGGCATTTCCAGATGTGCCAGAATCTTCATAGTGTTTTAACTTATGGATGTGTAAGGATTTGTACTGTTCAGAAAAGATGTGGTATTAAGTGATGGAAAAAGGGAGCCTTGGGATTATGGGAATTCTACTTGGTCTATACATGTAGTTTTGAAATTGAGCAGGTGTTTGAAAAAAAAATTCTTTATTGGATTACTGAAGAGAAATCTTAATAAGATTACAAAAAAATCTTAATTGGATTTCTAGTGTTTTTTTAAATAAGGTTGGGATTAATAAGATTGGGATTTTCATTGCATTAAGTATGAATTGAAAGTGGTGGGAACAGTTTTCATCCGATCGATGAATTAAGTGATAAATTGTGCAGTTTGTAAATGGCAGATATTAAATGATTGTTTGGATTAACAAGTTAATGTTGTACTTTAGTTGTTACTAATCAATCAATTAATCTTCAGTACTTTTCAGACACTAAAAGACTACAAGATTTCTTAATTGGGAAGAACCTTTGTACAGTTACAATGGATAAAACAAATCAGTATACCGTAGTCGTTGTATTATTTTACCTTGGCTATTTTGTAAAACAAAAAAAGGAAAAACTAAAATTATATTGTTTTACTTCTGCAATTTTCTAAGGACCAGTCAAAGTTCTAAGTATAATTTTTTAACCATGACAGTAATATATAGTGGAAATGTTTAAATAAGATCTTGCAAAAAGTGTATAAGTATCGAACAGAATTAAAAGATTTGTAGTTGTTGTTGAACATGATATAAAATCTCAATTTAATACTTCTGGAGTGTCCTTGTTGCAACTATTGCAGTTTTCAAGGTTTATAATGTTTATCATAGGGCAAGGTCACAAGAAAGAAAGTTTCCCAGATTTGCATGAATAAATATTATTTCAAAGGTCAAGGTCACATTAAACATGGGCAGAGCACAGTTTCCAGTTTTGCTATGCATGTTGCCATAGTTACTGAATGCATAAATATTGTGTAATGCACGGGTCAAGGCCACACAGAAAGGTTTTGCAGATTCACTTTTTATGTCCTTTCAAATGTCGAGATCACATCGAACATTGGCAATGCACAGTTTTTCACTTTTGCCTTATCAGTTGTTATAGTTACTGAATGTATAGTTTTTCTTGTTTTAAAATGCATAGCCCAAGGTCACAAATACAAAGTTTGCCAGATAAATATAAATAAATAAATGTTACTTTAAAAGGTTAAGGTCACATCAAATATTGACACTGCACAGCTTTCAGTGTGTACTATGCCTGTTGCTGGATGCATGACGGTAAGGTTTTTAATGCATACAAAGCAGCTTTAACTTATAAATCTTAACTTATATATGACAACAACGTGACTAGAACTACAACATGCCTAGTCATTAAATAGATGGAACAATTTTATTTTTGTCTCTAAAATGATGTCATATGCTTAACTTATACATTGTCGTGTCGCAAGGTTTGAGAAAACGAGGTTGAGTGATGAAAACACCAAAATAGCATAATGTCATTGTGAATCTGATATATAAAGAATGAGATATTTGCAATGGATTAATTGTTTCAGAATTGACACAGATATGTTTATATTCTGGATTGTTGATGAATAAAAAGAAAAAGAGATGTTAAAAATATTAAAAAGGCATGGTTTGTAAAGTGTAATCCTGTAAATGCTGCATTTTTTCTGTTCGGAAGGTAATGACAAAATGAACTTATCAAAAGTTATCCTGAATGTCAGTTATATTGAAACTGGCAGTAAAAAAATCTTTGTGTCTCTTTGTGTTTTATAATTAAACTCGAGCCACAGGTAGAATACTGAAAATGAAACTGAAACACAAAAAGTTATCATTTTCTGCAGAGGTGTTGGATAAGCTTGACAAGGAAGAGATGTAAGTACAATAACATAAGATACCACAGCTTGCCATTTTGCCCTTTTTGCAGCCCAGACTCTGTGTATATGTATATTATGTAAGTGCTTTTGTACTGGCATAAACATTTTAAACAAAGAAATATCCATCCAAGTGAAAACCTGTCCATTAATTATTCACTTTTTCAAAATTCTTGAATTTTGTGTGAACACTGGTGTAGAATATTTACAACAGAACATGTGCAGTCAGTAATTAATGCTGTGGTGAAAGTTAAGTCATAAATCATTTTGATCTGATATAAACTGCAATGTAATCTGATATAATCTGCCCTTATTGTGCAATAGAGTGTAGAGCCTTGGCTTCAAACCCATGGTAGACCTAGTAGAGCATGAGCTTCAGAGCCCGGAGGATCCAGGTTCAAACCTAAGCTAATTGACTTATCAAAGTCTAGAGAGAAAAAAAGGTTGCCATTATAGCCCCCTTGCTTTGGCTTTAATTCTAGCAAGTACCAGGACTGATCAGGATAGTATTGAGATAATAATACTGGGCGTGGTATTAGTTCCATATGTCAGATTTAATTCTAATCTTAGTGAAGGCAGCCTTATCTCTGCTTCAAGTGAACACTTGAGTTTAAAAATGAGTAGGTTTTTTTTTACTTTTTTGTTTATAGTCAATTGGGAAACAAGTTCTATCAACTGATATTCACCCCTTTTTACTGACCATCTTCCTGGGTAGATTCAGTAATCAGAGACAATGTGCAATAAATAGTATTGCTAAATTACATTTCATGGTTTGTCAGAAACTTGAACCCGGATCCAGTGTCATAACCAGTAGACTCAAAGATTGTAAGTTTGATATTACATATAATATTACATGAGGAAAAAATCTATAAATGCTTGTAGTTTGCCATACCTAATAAATGCTTATGCCTAAGCAGCTCCAAATTTTCATGAACATTGACTTAAGTTCAAATGTAAGGGGTTTAATTATTTAAGAGAATAATGTTAACAAAAAGAAAATGAATAATATTAGAAAACATATTTGAGCCTCTTCCCTGCCAGCTTCTGTTTCTGTCCTTTACCTAAATAGGCTTACCATCAGATCTTTTTACGTCAAATATATAGAAAAACTGAGAGAGACAGAGAGAGAGAGAGGTTCACTGGTTCTACTAAAGGAAGTTATAATTCTTTTCCAGCATTATAACTCATTCTGAGTTCTTCTTTAGGAATAATCTCGGAAAGTGGCCAAATGACCTCACTAGTTGCTGTCACTTAACTTTAAACATAACTTGAACCATGTTAAGTACACATTTTTCAAATATTGCTGATAAAGGATGATCCAGGGATCTACCTGGGTGGAGTCACTGATTTGTAACACCTCTGACTACATTGCCTCTCATTGTGTGGTTTGTTGTCAGTGCCAGAACTGCCATGTGCAAAGGTCTCCTAGCTGACTTGAAAGCACAGGTGGGTCTTCTCTGATGTTTATCTTGGGTCTTCCAGCTCCAATGATACTGTTCCATGCTTTAACCCATTCATTCATAGTTCATCTATAATTTTGAAAATTCACTTGAATTTGTGTTTTTTTAAATAAATCAAAGGATTTTAATAAATATGTTCAACTTGTAATTATACATTTAAGGATGAACCAGTCTACACATAAACCCTTAGTCATTCAGGTTCTGCTTATGATTGTGAATGGTTTGTAAAGGAGTGAAATGGCGCTTACATGCAGGAAAGGGTTAATGACCACAATTATTTTGTTGAGATGAATTAAAAAACAGATTAGAAAGGGAGTTCACTATTTATTCCAAGTTGCTAGCAATATATCTAGACACCTTTTCACGCAGATATAAACGATGAGAGAACTAGTAAGAGTTTGTAACAAACTGTAGTTTGATTTGTATTAAACCTCAAAACCACAAAATACTTAGCTTACTGTTAAAGCTGGTAGTTGGCTGATCTGGATTTTAACAGTTTATCTAAGACTGATCAATGTGTGTTTGAAATGCATGACAAAGGTGGTATTTGACTGTTTCACTATTTCATATGCATGTAACAAGATTTTTCCATGGTTTCTGACAATTTGGCTTAATTTCTGCACAAACCCATACTTCCGTCTAAGCAAAGACGATTTTGAAAGCTACCTATATCTTAAAACATTACACATTGCGAAGAAATAGCTCCAAATGTTTATTCTTTCCAAATCTATAAACAAGCATGATAATGTTCTCTGCTAAAAATAGATACTGACATCAGAGCGGACTACCTGGGTAACGAGATAATGCGATCTCAAAAGTTGTCACATGTTTTTCGAAGTTTAAAAGTAGCTTTCTATGCAGCGTGCTCAGATAGGAAATACCTATTTGCAATGACGAGTGGGGATTTATGCTTCACTGTTTACACAGATCTAGGGCATCAATGAGCATCATTTTGCCAAACCTTTTCCTGAAGCAATGATTTATTTAATAATTTGAGAAAAAAATATTTGGTCCAAACTGTCGGATACCACCTTTAAAATTAGCTAAATGTTGGTGGAAGAGGGTGTTGGTTAGTTAGCCTGACAACCTGATGATCCATCATGTCAGATTGGACCTGTTGTAAGGTCTCTCCTCCCTCACTTATCATTCTATACAAGTATCTTATGAGAATGTGGCCTACTGACACTGTCTGTTCAGTCTCCTTTTTTTTTTCCTGATTTTGTTAAAAGATCCACACTGTGTCATTTTATTAATATTGGTATTATTGTAAAAATAGATCTTTGATATATTTAGCAAGTGAATATTGTTGTTTTATTAATAATGATATTATTGTAAAAATAGATCTTTGATAAATAAGGCATGTGAACATAGCAAAAGCACGAATTGTAATGGTGAATTATGCCGTACAAGGGAAATAAAAGCACAGGTTGATTGCAATAGCAACTTTATTTCTATGCAGCTTATTGTGAAAAACATTACTTTTTTGCTATCAGCAGTAAACTTGATCAAGCAATGTCAATTCATAAGACATACGCCCCCCAAAAAAGCAGTGATTTGAACTGTAACCTCACCTTTGCATGGCATTTACAAATGTTATATGGGATACATGCACAAGTGTATGTGAGATTGACCTTAAATATGACCTTTCATATGACCTTGCCCTTCAGGGTTGCATTTGTAAAAAACATTTTCCACACAACTTAAAATGTTTGTACGATGGTGCAATTTGATTAACCATTTCCTGCATGTGCACACCATTTTACGCCTTTACAAAACATTTGCAATCTTTAGCAGAATCTGCATGACTATGCGTTTATTTGTAGTTGTTCGGCCTTGAATCTATTTTTACAAGTAGAACATTTATTGACAACTCTTTTTTGTCTCTTTTAAAGAAAAACAAGACAACAGTCAGGTGAATATTCAAAATTTTAAATTATATGAAATTTGTAGCAAATTAATAATAATCAGTATGGATTATTAATAAATAGCATTAGTTAATCTTATTAATTAAAGAAGTCTATAGTTTTTTTTATTAATTGACTCATTTTATAAATTAAGTAGTGACCAAGGGCAGACTCCTACAGGTGTAGTTATTATAGATTTAATTGTAACTAGAAAATAAATTCATTTTCAAGAAAGTGTGAGTAAACTTATTCACACCTTATACTGCTACTGTTACTGATAACAAGAAAATCTTATATATTTGCTAAACATGACATGCAAAGTTTACAGGTCCTATTGCTGTACACTCAGCACCAAGTAGTGTAGATCCTGATCTGCTTCCTCCTTTTTGATCCGGCTTTACACCTTGTGGCTGTGCTTGATTAAGCATTGCTTAGCCAAGTTAGAATTAAAATGAAGGGGACAAAAATACCTGTGGTTGTATAGTGATGTAGGTGGGGGAGGGGGCAGATTGTCGTGTCTAAAGGCTGATAAAATATGAAGAAGAGAGTATATGTACAAGACACCTTAGTCTGGTTACATAGTTATTGCATGGCCTCTCCTTCAGTCGAGAACAATCACAATCGGCCGAGCAGATTTTTAGAAATTTAACGGATGTTTTACCGTTTGTGATCATATTATTGCACAAAGAGTGAAAATTTTAGCTTATTTAGGATGTTAAATGTGTGAGGAATTGAACAGTGGTGAAAATATTTGGATACAAAAACAATTGGAAACATGAGACAGGAATATAAACACAGGTGTGTTTTTTTAATATAGATTTGTATTAAGATGCTATGTGAGGGTTAGTATTGTATATTACCAGGGGATAAAGATCTATTGTCATATGAATGGGGTTATAAACCCATAAGATTGTCACTAGTCTTATATATACATGTATGGTTAAAAATGTGAGGTAGTATACAACTAAAAATGTGGTCGCTTGTTTTTTGTAAGTCCAGATATTGATGGATTTCAGGCTAATGTATCTATAATTTTCTCTTGGCTCATATTCAAACTGTTTAAAAAATGGTAAAAGTGAAAAATATAATATTAAACAACATAGAATGTAGAAATGCCATAAACACCGCCCTTAAAGGTGGTGTCTGACAGTTTGCCTATATCTTGTACATGTAACTGTATATTTCCCCTGTTCCAGAGAATTATTGCATAATTACTGCATTAAATTTATACTTTAATTTAAGGCTGTTAATTACATTAACTTAATTGGTAAACAGTACAAATCATGAATATTAAAATGCCCATTATTGTCAAATCTTAAAAAAAAATGTGAACTGAGCTGCGTGGCTCGGAAAGGAAATTTATTTTTGTAATAACATTTGAAGTGTTATGTTTACATGAGTGTATCACTCCAGTAAAAAGCACTTCTTCGTGGGGCGCCCGTGGCGTAGTGATAGAGTTGCCGATTTGTAACTCTTCTGACTGCTTAGCCTCTCAATGCATGGGTTCTAGTCCCATTCGGGGTGAAATACTTAATGTAAAAAGGTCCTCCAACTGATTTGCGGTGCTCAGGTGGTTCTACCCAGACATGTGTCTGGGGTCTTCCTCTCCCAAAAAGCTGGACGTTGTTATAATGATCATAAATGGTCGCTGCAATGTATTTGAAAAAACAAAAAAACAAAACAAAAAAGCATTTCATGGAATCTTTTCTGGTAACAACAGTTTATATAAATCTATGAGTGAAGAAAAAATGGTGAGATACCACCTTTAATTGGAGGACTTGTAGTCATGTTATCAAACCTCTCGCCACATCAGTTGATGAACTTTATCAGTACTGTATCAGTATTATTTTGTTAACAGCTTCAAAGATAACTTGACATATTTCTAGCGACTGATAGTGCAGATGGAGATTAGACGGACTTGAGCTAGAAGCTTTTTAATCAGGGTCTTAAGTATTTGCTTTGTAATGATCAGTTCATGCCCAGCAGGTTGAAAGCCAAATATACATTATGATTTTTTGTTGCCACACTTCAATGGACAGATGTTACTAGTCAATGATGTGTTTTGACTTCATCTGAAATGTAGTTGGTATAAAAAAGTGTTAGCAATGACTAATTCATGGTTAAAGTAGGTATGTTGTATTCCGCTGTTCTGTCTGTGTTTTGCTGCAGTGACGATGATTTATAAACAACTAAACACCCAGTCATGTTAACATGACACCTGGCCAACCAGTCATGGAACTACGCTAGTAAGCTGAGAAGAAAACAAGGTGTCGTATGTATGCTACACCCATTATTGGCACCACACTGAAGAGCAGTTTCACTCGTGGATTGCAGTTTTCTTTTTTTTTATGAGGACAATAGCAAAGCAGGCAATAACAGGAAATCGCAGCTGTTCTGTGAGACGTGTTTCAAAGAAAAGAACCAAGTATCCCACTTTTAACAATGCAATAATAAAAAGGGTAGCAGGCATTAACGGGAATTTGCAGCTCTTTGGCAAGGTCTTGAAGCAAAAGAAACCAAGTAAGCCAATGTTAATATGCAGCCTTTATTTATAGATGTAGCAGACGGCAAGAAAGTAAGCAAAGTAACGTTAAATCTAATTCTCAACAGAGTTACAGTTCATTATTCTCACACAGTTATGTAGTGAATCAACAGTTAAAGAGAGTGTTTAGTTCCAAGGGTAGTCATCTTATCTAAAGCATCTTCTTGTCTTACATCTGTGGTCTTTTTTCTTTGTCTTTTGAGTATCGTGTTATGAAGGAAGCCAGGGCCTCCTGATTTAGACAAATCAGGCTAAATGTAGACCAAGATCATCAGGATCTGTACTATATGCTGCTGAGTCTCTACAAATAAAATTTTGTTGGCTGTTGATTGGTTGATTGATTTATTGATTGTATAATTTGTAGACACTTAGACAAGAAATACATTTTTAGTCTTGTACATGAAGGCACAAACTGGTCAGGCTAGATGTAGATCAAGATCATCAAAATCTGTATTGTATATAGCTAAGTCTCAAAGAATAGTTTGTTGATTGATTAGTTGTTTGATTGATTGATTGATTGATTCTAACTGTTCATGCTGTTGAAAGATGTTTGTATCCTGCTAAGTTTCCTCAGAATATTTTGTTAATTGATTTATTGGTTGGTTGATTTGTTGATTATCGATACACAAACAGTTGAAAGATGTTTGTATGATGTCTGTACATTAAAATTCACAAACAATTTAAATATCCAATTTTAATACACTCTATATGACTCCTCAGTTCAGGCTGTTGTAAAACTGTTTGTTGATAAAAATTAAATTAAAAATTAAATTAAATGTAACATTTAATTAAAGATACTTATTGCTCACTATGTCTCTGTTACCAGAATGCAGGTGTTAGCATGGAACTAAATTGATTTGAATAAGATCAGCATACAAAGGATTAGCCATTGAACTGCAAAGACTAAGAGGAAAATAATACTATTATTGAAGTATGTTATAGTCATCATTGTATTGTTAACATAACAAACACCTGCATAAAAATAAGACATTCTAGATGACAATGGAAGATGAAACATCACCTGCGGTCATTGTCTTATGTATTTTTTTATGGTGATATGTGTACCTGCAGTATTGCTTTGTTAAAGCATTTTTTTATTTTTGTTTTGATAGGACTTTTTTGTTTGTTGTTTGTTTTGTTGTTTTTTGCTACATCACACAGACACAATTATGTTCATATTAGCAATGTCAAGCTAATTGTTGGTGGAGGAAGACCCCAGACTTATATCTTGGTAGAATCACTGGCACACTGCAGGTAAGCAGGAAAACCTTACCACATGAAAGTTGTCTCCCCGACCGGGAGTATAGAACCCAGAGGGGGGCTGAGGAGTTTCAAGTCAGTGACTCTAACCGCTTGGCCATGGGTGCCACTGCACGCTTGGCCCTTTTTTAAAAACTCAGGTAAATATTTATATAAAGTAGTGATGCGCTGATGATCGGAAGATATCGATTAGCGGCGTGTAAAAGCGTAAATTAATAAACCGATTATAATGGTGAAATTGCATCAGAAGTGGCAACCGATTCCAACCGATGATCGATTATGATTTGCACCCGATTTCCCAATGCTAATATAAAGGTAGCCTAACTATTGTAATTGTGAATAACACCTTTATCTAAAGAAAACTAAAAAGAAATATGAGTTTTCATCAAACTATGCCATACTAAACTGTAAACAACGATGTGCAGTAAGATTTTATTGGAATCTTTGGTTTACTTTGGATTAATGGTTTTTGTTTTTCCAAGTTCAGTTCACCATGAAGAATCTCAACATTCATGGCTGTGAGCCTGCAACTTATTAGGATGATCCATCTGTAGGTAACAAAGAATATTGATAGTAAATTAAACCAGAAGCAGATATAAGTCATTTTCGTTCAACTCTTAAACTGCTTCGCAAGATTTTATGGTTTAGGCAAATAGAGAAGATCCAGAATAGACAGGTCCCACTGACCTGGGATGTACCAGTGGTTCTACCCTGACATTCGACTTGGGTCTTTGTTTTATTTTTTCTATTTAGGGTTTTACAGCAAAACAACACTTGATAGGTCATATGGCACTGAATATAATGGGAATACAATGATATTTAATGTGAATAAAGTATAATCAGGTTAAAATTAACATTCATGATGGACTGGGGTCAGCCCCTAGCTTTAATATAGCTGACCATTACTATAATAACCATAATTGTGTCACTGCAATTTATTTAAAAAAATAAAACAAAAAACAGACCAGCCACCTTCTACAGTCAATGCAATTTGTTTAGAAAATAAATCAAAAACAGACCAGCCACCTTCTACAGTCAATGCAATTTGTTTAAAAAATAAATAAAAGACAGATCCGCCACCTTCTACAGTCAATGCAATTTGTTTAGAAAATAAATCAAAAACAGACCCGCCACCTTCTACAGTCAATGCAATTTGTTTAGAAAAAACAGATCCGCCACCTTCTACAGTCAATGCAGTTTGTTTAGAAAATAAATCAAAAACAGATCAGCCAGCTTAAACAGGGAGCTGTCTTATCAGGATCTCTACTATTTGCTGCCAAGTCTCCAGCATTATGTATAGACAACTTTGCATGTGATTGTAAGAAGAGGACTTAATAAAGTCTTTGGGTTGTTTACAAAATGTGGCCTAATCTAGGCTAAAGCTGTTAATTATCAACATGACTTCCATATTGCTTTATCATTCGTCTAAAACCTTGGGTTAGATATTCACATAATTCAAAATTCAGTCACAAAGTGCTCCATTTTCACTTATGTTTATTGGATTGAAACACTGTGATATTTATCAAAGAAATCAAAACGTTTAAGGCTAATTAGTTGAATAAGCTTAAATGTCAGTCAACCATAGGATGTGAGTTAGCCCTGATCATGCTATGTTTTATTAAAATACTCAAGCTAAAGTCTCAGTCATTGCATATATATTAAGTACATTACATGTAAAGGTTAATATATTTATAAATAGAGATTGAGGAGTAAAAAGTGTAGATCCAGATCAGATAGCTTCAAGTAGGAACTGGTTGAATCAGGATCTACACTATTTGCCAAAGCCTTATAAATATGTGATGCTCAGGCTATGTGTTAAAGGGTTTATGGAAACTGTATACAACTTAGCCGCACACATTTTGAGCACAATAAATGGTACATATAATTAATGGGCAATTATAAAGTCTTAAAACTTTGTAATATTTTGAGAGGTTTGAAAATGAATATGGTTACTGTATTAAATGATTTCATATTTCAAGCAGGACTCTTTCACACTAATGGGTTTATTTAATCTTCAAACTGATTTTATGTTTTAATAGTTCACGTTATCAATGTGAAAAGTGAAATGTATTAATTAATTTTAGTTTTTAGAAGTTAGCAAAATTTCTTTCATATTCTATTCAACAGTAATAGAAATGCCTATAAATAGAAGTTGGGTTGATTTGATGTCCTATATGCTCAGAAAACTTGTGACATATATTTTAAAGTCATAATACCGCTGGCAGGGATGTTGTTTTATCTTATCCTTGACATTTGCAAATGGTTTTTGGTTTAAAAATTATATTAAAAACTTGTTTGTTAATAAAATAAAGTAGTTGTTAATATGAACAAATGAAGAAAAATAGACGAAAATGTAACAATGGTTTTTGCAGTATTTGAACCTGGGTACTCTTGTATGGCAGACCTGTGCTCTACTGGCTGCAGCTGAGTGTTGGTATATGCTCGTTTTATGGTATTTTAGTATACCTTGTGACAGGTACATTGTATACATTTAAATTTTTACATACCCTATGTTATGATTTTGAAGAGTTGGGCTTGTCAGATTGATTGAATTAGAGTTGTGCTTATTGTGTGGTCAATTGCTATTGTTATTATCAGTCGTCCATGCCATATAATTCCTGTTTTAAATTGTTTTTGTACCAATTACATGGTTGTTGTTTTTAAAGACATTAGGGCTTAATTAATATCATTTGAAATCACGATGGATGGTTTGTTTTGTTCATTATATTGCATTGGCACAATTATGACAACTTTATAATTGTGATCATGCTCAGTGTCTCTTGGCCCAGTAGGTGCCCAGTTATACACCTGGGTGGAACCACTGGCACACAAAACGTCAATGGGAAGAGAGTCTTATTTACAAGTTTTCACTCTGATTGGAGCTCACACTGGTTAAGCAAGGGGCTTGTGAACTATAAATCATAGTCCCCAACCACTTAGATTTGGGCACCATCTTGAAGATGTAGATATTTTAATGATTGAATTCTGTAGGTTGCAGGGAGATAAAATATATATTGCCATAAAACACATGGTAGGCTACATTAAATAGTTAAAAATTTATAACCATGCCATAAATAGGCTTATATTAAACAACCATCCATGTTGATTTTTGCTAGTTTTATGAGTTTGTTATGGCTGTTCCAACCTGTGTATATATTCTGCAAATATTTGTTTAAACATGAAAGAGACTACTATATGTGAAGGATACCTGATTCGGTAGTAAGCAAGTGTTGTATTGTTGGCAGATTTAGGCTTGAAAAGGATAATAGTTGTGATAATCTGGACTTACCATGTAAGAGTATTCATAGGTAGATAATCCTGTCAAGGAACCGCAAAGGATTAGTAAAAGAAAAGTGTGTCAACTGGAATTTTAGGTTCTGGTATTCATTAGCTTTTAACTGCAGAGCATTGATTAATTAGGCTTATGCAAATAGTGTAGATCAAGATCAGCCAGCTGTCACTATCAAAAAAGTCTCTTTACTGTTGCATGACAGTTGTTAGCAAATACAGAGTTTGGAATGAGTTGGTAAGTAAAAAGTAACAGCATGGTAAGGTGTAAGGGTGAGGAGGTGCAGATGGCTTAATCATTAGTGTTTGGGTTTATTTGCTCTGCCTCTCTCCAGCCACAATGTGGGTTCAAGATTCGGTCAGGAATAAACGTATCATTTGAGGAGGTCATCTGGCTGACTTGCAGACTGTCGGTGATTCCGCTCAGAAATTTGTTGTCAAACTAATTCTAACATCAATCATTGACAAAGTTATGTTAATTGTTTATGTTGGATACATTTTATAAGCATATAAGCATGGGGATAAAGTGATTCTTTGAAACTTATTTCTGACTTTGTGATGTAGCTTTGTTTGTTCTTTATTTCTGAGATAATCACCTTAATATATACCGCCTTTCTGGAGGTCATAGATTCAAACCCCAGCCGGTTCAAAACAAAGACTTTAAAGTTGGTAGTAGTGGCTTCCCTCCTAATGCTCGGGGCTAAGGGGACATTACGCCTGACTTGTCGGTGTCAGTATAATGGACCGCCCAGGTTCACTCCCTAGGCACCTCATAAGTGCCCCTGTGCTATAATGATAGAAATGTCGCTGCGCAGTATCGGCAAAAATGCCAGCAAATCACTATAATGCCTTTGTATTCTTGTTCGGTTTCCTATAAAGTTTAAAATTCTCATGGGTTTGCCACATTGCCATGTTGTCAAATGGTTGCCCAGTAAAAATACTTAAACCACACCCCATCTCAACGAGGTTCACTTGGGCTTAATCCAGGTATTTTCTAGGTCAAGACTGGGCTGTTATCGTCACATATCCCCACTAAATATGATAACATTATCTTCAATATTACATTGTGTTCCAGATAAGGGGTGTTATTGTGATAAAAAAAATTATTATTCTTATTACATTTTCTATGATTTTCTTTATTGTTTTAAAATAACTATTGCAAGCCCTATATACCAGGTACTCACGGGGATTATTAGACCATTTTAGTGAATACTAATAGCACAGGGTCTGGTTAAGAATTATTGGATATTTTTTGCAACAAATCATATTTTCCTTCCCATATCTTGATTTCAGATTACACAAGGTTAAAAATCAGATCTGTTTTCTGAAATTTCATCTTATAATTGATCTGGCCATAATCGTGAAGTAAATGGAAATTTTGTTGAAGGGACGGACATTCCCATTTGATCAATGATCAAGACATTTACACAGCAAAATACCTTTCAAAATATTTCAAATATATGTTTTTGGAGAGCTCCAGTTGAAGTTGGCTTTACATTTATGTTGTATGTAAATTAGAAATGCTATATATTAGTCCTGTACACTTCAAGCCAGTACATACGTGTACACTTCAAGCCAGTACATACGTGTACACTTCAAGCCAGTACATACGTGTACACTTCAAACCAGTACATACGTGTACACTTCAAACCAGTACATACGTGTACACTACAAGCCAGTACATACTTTGCAAAATTTATTTCCAATACAAAAAATAATAAAATTGTATATAAGTCTAGGACAAATGTTACAAAATTAAAACACTAATATATGAAGCCACAAACAGTGGTATCTAAGGTCTAGGAAGGGTCAAGGTCATCAATATTAACATTGCATATACACATTCTAACTTTTTGTGTGAGAATTATATATTGATAATTACATTTTGCTGTAAAAGTTCATAGAGTTCATAATCTTGTTATTAACTCTCAATTTGAAATGTCATTACTGTTTCGTCTGTAGCGAGGAGTGTTTAAGTTGCCCCGCAAGTTAGATTTCTTGTAAGTTGACATGTTTAGATTTCAGTGAAGATGTTCTCATTGACATTTTGATCTGTCATCCCCACGCTGATTGATTTATCATTTTAGAAGCGGCAAGCAGTGATATAGGAATGGCCACAAATGTATACTGAACAGCAGGAGGGCTTATGACCAATTGGTTAGACTCACTGATTTGTAACTCCTCAGCCCTAAACTGTGTGGGTTTGAGTCCTGTCGAGAACTCTCATGTGGTGAGGTTTTCTGGCTAACTTGCAGTTTGCTGATGGTTCTACCCTGACATAAGTCTGGGGTCTTCCTCCACCAATTATTAATTAGCCAATATAATCATATAGATGATAATGAGATGTTTCAAAAAACAAAAAAAGCATGACAAAAGTATGCTGAACATTATGGGCAGCAAAATCTTGTTGTTTTATTTTTGCAGTATTTCCCATAAAAAATGTGGGTGTTTATCGCTAAGGTGTTATTTCTAATTAGTACCAGTTGCATAGGTTTTGGAGGAGAAAACGGGGATTAAGTCCTTTTTGTAGGTTCACTTTGTATTTATCTTGAAGAGATGAATCTAGTGAGTATATAGGGTTTGAAAGAGAAACATAGAATTTACCATCAGGTAAATATATATATATATATATATATAAAAAATATTTCTCCTTCAAACCCTATACACCTAATACTCACTGTATATATATATATATTTGTATATATTTATTTACAATCGTCTTTCCTTTCTTGTTCTGAATCTGAAAGGGTCATGATCATTCTTGTTAGCTAGGCTTGTATCCAGGCATTGTTATCTATATAAAACATCTGAGAATATTTTGTTCATTGGTCTGATCATTGCCATCAAAGTATGGGTTTGCCACGATATCTTTCAGGTATTTTTAACTAAGATGATTTGTAGAAGACAATTGAGCATGAAGCAAAATACTAATAAGAAACTAAACATTTGCACCAATAATTTTTAGTTTTGTGTTATTTATGTCCACAATACAAACATATCAGAGTACGACAAAAATGATGAAGAAAATAAAATCAACAACATGGAATGATATATATATATATTCAATTTTATATTTTTAAGCATGTTGTCTGCCACTTTCAGGTTGAACACAAGTCTCCCTTCCTTGTCAGGTGATACTCAAACTTGTCTTTTTACAGTAATTAGATGACTAAGATTGTCATGTTTTTTAATTTTTATTTTTAAGGGATGGTTACCGTGGTCCCAGTGCCAATGGGAGACGATACAATGGTGCTGTTGATGACATAGGTGAGTTCAGTGTCATATTTTCACATTACCTTGTTCAAATCTGTGTACAAACACTTAAAGTTTAAATTACAAATTCAGTTGAATTTTAGGAACTTTCTAAAAAAATAAATAACAGCATACTGACAAACAGGACTTTTAAAGTAGTGTTGGCGATATATGTTCCTGGCTTATGGCTCAGTTTATAGGGATCCCTTGAAATGTTGGCCTGGTGTCAGGAAAATTATGCCTGACTCGTCGGTGTCAGTGTAATGGACCGGGTGGGTTCAGTCCCTGGACACCTCATAAGTGCCCCCTGTGCTATAATGATAGAAATGTCGCTGCACAGTATCGGCAAAAATGCCGGCAAATCCCATCCCATCAGGAAAATGTAAATTTGCCTGGTATTTTGTAAATGCTTGTGACATGCTATAACAGTGCAGGCTTGCACTACATCTGACCTCAAGGGGACACTATCTCTTGATGCAGTAGTTGAAATAATGTTTACTGGATGATAAACTGACCAATTATACTACTTAAATTTAAATTCCTACAATTGCCTAGTTGAAAATAAAACAATTTGTTTAAATTTTGGAGAGCTAAACAGGACTGCCTTGATTTTAATCAGCCAACCCTTTAATTATAATGTAAATTAACATGTGACCACAGTTTCACTATTTCTGAAAGAGCTTATGTTGAAATCTGATCTATTCGAGATGTTTTGTCCCCTTGACCTAAATACCAGGGGTATCAGGTTGTTTCCCTATTAACTGATTATTGTCAGACTACAAGATCATGTGGACTTACACATGTATATCTTCACTATAATCTGAGATCTGATTCCAAACTATGAATGGGGTAATATTCTCCCTTCTGCTAAACAAACAAGGGCTCTTGACTGCTCTAAAATTTGACGATAAGATGAGTATTTTCTCTGAAAATCAATTTTAGTGGACAGTAAATTAGTTAACAATTTATACACATATATGTTTTTTAAGGAGTATTCATTGCTAAGTCTCAAACTTGTAGCTCCTCTGGCTCATTGTGTAGACCCAGTCAGGGCTAAATCTTTTATGTTTGAGTGGTTAGAGCCACCGACTTGTAACTACTCAGCTCCTCACAGCATGAGTTCGAGTCCTGGTCAAGGTGAGAACTTCCATGTCAGGAGATTTTCCAGCTAGCCTGCTGTGAGCCAATGGTTCTTCCCAGACTTATGTCTATCTTCTTCCTCCACAAATAGTGTATGTAGCAAATATGGCCATAATAGTGTCTGTGTGATTTAACACAAAAAAACACCCAAAAAAACCCCAAAACAATCAACAATAGTATGTTGATTTAGGTGCCTGTAAGGGCAAAATCTTTCATGTGTTGGAGGTTTTACACTGATCCTCTGTTGTGCCAGCAGTTCCTCTCTGACATTTATTGAAATCTGATTTTATGACTTTAGGCTGATTTTGTGGTAAATTTGCCACACCAACAAGAAAGAAAATGACTCTAAATTTGTCTTTAAATGAAAGGAAGTTTTTCAAAACCTTCCTACCTTAAAAACTAGTAACAAGAATCAGGTACTGCCCTTATGACATGGATAATAGACCTGAAATCTCTACCTTGATATGGCCCAACTTGTGAAGCTTTCCAAAAAGCCTTTTAATTGTAGCTAAGTACCCATCTGCATGGTGGAGAATGTGTCCGTATAAAGTATACTTATATGTATCTTCAGTTACTGTGATTAAGAGGTTGTGAATAGAAATATTACCTAAATAACAATTAAAGAAGCCAGAAAGTAGGCTAAATAATCTTTAAAAAATTAACTTTATTCTAATAACATAATAATCTGACTATATGGCTGAAGTACAAGGTTATAGGCATGCTGAATAGTTGTGTATTTTATCCATACCAAGCTGCCTTTAACACAGTTTTATGACAAATTGGGGTTGCTATGCAATGAAGGTAAAAAAGAAAAATTTTAATAGCATTTCTTTCATAAAAGGTTGAAGGCAAGAATGCTTGCTTTATGTGTGTTAAAATGGATAAGTGGTGAGTTTTCTATATGACCATCAGTGGGTGACTGCCTGTAGGGCAGCCCCCGCCCTGAGCCTGCTACCGTTGTCAGCTCTTCCTTGTATTTGTGAACAACCAATAGTTATTCTTCATTACTTGCAAATAACTTCATGGACATATTTGTTGAGACTGAACTGCAAATAGTGTAGATCCTAGAAAGCACAAGCTAAATGATCTGTATCTGCATATTTTGCTTATGGTTGTTCAGTTCTTACTTAGCTGTTTACAAGTTAAACCTTTAATTCATATTGAGACATATATTTGCCGACATTTAAATGTAATGATAACATTTTGTTAGAGACTTGGACCATTCTCAGTATGTTGTCTCATCATTCTCAGTTTGTTTTCTTATGATCTCAATTTGTTTTCTCACCATTCTCTATTTGTTTCATCACGATTCTCTGTTTGTTTCATCATCATTCTCTGTTTGTTTCATCATCATTCTCTGTTTGTTTCATCATTATTCTCTGTTCTTTCCTCATTCCCAGTTTGTTTTTTTATCATCTCAGTTTGTTTTCTTATCATTCTCAGTTTGTTTTCACATCATTCTCTGTTTGTTTTCTCACCATTCTCTGTTTGTTTTATCACCATTCTCTGTTTGTTTCATCATCATTCTCTGTTCTTTCCTCATTCCCAGTTTGTTTTCTTATTATCTCAGTTTGTTTTCTTATCATCTCAGTTTGTTTTCTTATCATTCTCAGTTTGTTTTCACACCATTCTCTGTTTGTTTCATCACGATTCTCTGTTTGTTTCATCATCATTCTCTGTTTGTTTCATCATTATTCTCTGTTCTTTCCTCATTCCCAGTTTGTTTTCCTATTATCTCAGTTTGTTTTCTTATCATCTCAGTTTGTTTTCACATCATTCTCTGTTTGTTTTCTCGCCATTCTCTGTTTGTTTCACATCATTCTCTGTTTGTTTCATAATCATTCTCTGTTTGTTTCATCATCATTCTCTGTTTGTTTCATCATCATTCTCTGTTTGTTTCATCATCATTCTCTGTTCTTTCCTTATTCTCAGTTTGTTTTCTTATCATCTCAGTTTGTTTTCTTATCATCTCAGTTTGTTTTCTCATCCTCCTCTGTTTCATCGTCATTCTCTGTTTTCTCATCATTCTCAGTTTGTTTTCTCATCATTCTCAGTTTGTTTTCTCATGAAGCCTTCTGATCTGGATCTACATTATTAGTGCAAGCGTGATCATTTTATGGTGAAGCAGGTTAAGTGTACAATGTTGTAATAATGCTCCCTGTTTAATTTACCAGGAGGTGTCAAGTTACAGAAGGTATGTGCTCTGTAGACAGGCAAAATGTTCTAATTGCAGCTTGTCATGTTATTGTTGTTTTTTTTCTTGCTGTTCTTTGTAAAACATTTCTGCTGGAAAAGTTTTACAATTTTGTTGGAGAACATCTTAATTATTTATTGATTAACTTAGAATTAGGAGAATACTTGGAAAAATGCGGGTAGATTATATAAAACACCAGGTTATTGTTTCAGTGAAATTTATTAAAATTATCTGAAAAAGTCCTTTAAAGGTGGTATCTGACAGTGTGCCTATATCAAAGTCACTTAACAATACCTTACCACTGCTTTGGGAAATTAGAGCATAGTTTCTGCATAAACTCATACTATAGTATATGTAAAGACGGGTTTGAACACGGTCTACATTGTTATACAGTACAAATCGCGATTAAAAACACTGTAAAAGATCAATCATTCCACATCTATAAATATGCACAATAGTGACCTCTGCTAAAAATAGATACTAAAGTCAGAGCAGATAACCCGGTTGACGATATAACATAATGTCAAGTGAGTTGTCACATGGTTTTCCTAGTTAAAAAATAGCTAACTCTGTAGCATGGCTCAGATAGGAAATACCTGTATGCAGTGAGGAATGGGGATTTATGCTTCACTGTTCACACTGATCTATGGCATCAATGAGCAGCATTTTGCAAGATCTTTTCGGGTAGCAATGACTTTTTTGGTTATTTGAGGAAATTTTTTTTAGTAAAAACTGTTGGATACAACCTTTAAGGTGAAAGTTGTATGCATCCATTATGGCATAATTTAAAAGAACAAATACCATATTGGCAATCAGATCCATTTAAATAATTTAAGAACAGACTTTCAAGTACAAGCCATGGCCCGGGTTTTATAGTTTACAGTCTTTGTAGTCTTTGCATAACATTTATGGTCAAATATGAATATTTTCAGTTTAAAAGATATTTATTCAGAAAAAACAACAGCATAATAAACATGCTCTGTTTCAGTTTAAGACAGTATCATTATAAGCTGCCTTTGTAAATTTAGGTTGAAAATGTGATTTATGTGTCATTTTCAGATCACAGTTTTGATACTTGTAAATTTAGATTATTATGTGATTCATTTGTCATTTTCAGATCAGGAGGTCGCTTTATAAATGTAGTTTAAAATGTGATTCATTTGTCATTTTTATTTCACAGTTTTGATACAGGAGGTCACTTTGCAAATTTAGTTGATTTTTTTTGTCATTTTCAGATCACAGTTTTGATACAGGAGGTCACTTTGCAAATTTAGTTGATTCTTTTGTCATTTTCAGATCACAGTTTTGATACAGGAGGTCACTTTGCAATTTTAGTTTAAAATGTGATTTTTTTGTCATTTTCAGATCACAGTTTTGATACAGGAGGTTGTTTTGTAAATTTCGATCAATATGTGATTCATTTGTCATTTTCAGATCACAGTTTTGACACAGGAGGCCGAGATGGCAGTGAGCCTTCATTTGAGGTGGATCACCTTGCCACGTATACCAGCAAATCAGGTATAAGTCTCTTTAACCGTACTGACGACAAAACACTTTGCAGAGCACCAACTTATTTTGGACCAATAATAGACTTGTATTGCAATAAGTGCTAGTTTCATGATTATTCTTTAATATATTTATTAAACCTCACAGAATGATTATTTTGTATTTCTCTTATTAATTAAAATAACTATAATTTGTTTAAATCTGCATAAATTAAATATGATATTTAGCAAAAAAACATAATCAGTAATTACATTCTAGAAAAACCATAATCCGTAACATACACTCTATAAAAACCTATATATTATAGCAACTTGATTCATATATTCTTAGGTTTTGCTCTATTTTCATGGAGAAAATGTTCAATAAACATTTACTTATATCAATAGTATAAAAAGAGTTCATCGTACCCATCAGAAAGACCACTTAATGGATCCTGCATCATCCATTGTAAACTTGTAAAATACGAATAACATTTTCTTTTTTTAGTTTCATCACTTTCAGTAATTCAAATATCCCATTTCTGTAAAATCATTCTAATATATATTAACCCACATACCCATTACTGCAGTGACAATGGCAGTAAGCAGTATGTATTTTATGCTTTTTGAGTGTCATTGGTAGCATTTTGCAATACTAGGTCCATGGTATTAAATTTGTTCTTGCTTGATATTTGCTGATACCTTTTTAAGTACTGTTCTGTTTTGATACATATTGAGCCTCTACTTTAGTATAGTTGGTAAACAGAAGCATTGGGGTAGCATAGTAAGGATTAATTAGAGTTACTGGAACTGGTTACCCAATTGGTAAAGCATCGGCTCAAGGTCATGGAGGCCCTGGGTTTCGATCCCAGGGTGTGGCAAACCAAAGTCCCTTAGGCTAGTAGTGGTATAGCTATCCTTGCTTATGCCTAAACAAAGTGGAGAAGTTACATGACTATTTTTGGCATGCTATACATAGTGTAGGCAGCACTATATCTGCTTCAGGTGGACATCGTCTCCAAATATCTGAAATACTGTTTATGGGACGTTGATGCAAACAAATAATTAAAATTTCAAATAGTCATCATTTGTTTTGTTTTCAGGGACTACCCACCCCAACGATGGCCTCACTAAGCTCAAACAAATGGAGAACACCACAGGCATCTGGACGATGAGATGTCTCCTGCTCATAGAAAGGAATAATATCATCATCGTAGACAAAGGAAATGGGGTACGTTAAAATATGGACATGCGAGAGTCGCCAACTTGTAACTCCTTTTCACCACAATGCATGGATTAGAATATATGTTGGGACAAGAACTTTCATTTAAAGAGGTTATGCAGCTAAATAGCAGTGCCATGATTCTACCTAGACTTGTGTAGGATCTTGTGCCAGCAATAATTTGCAGGATATTACTAATATGACTGTAATTTTGTCCATGTGATTGAAGACAGAACAAAAGAAATAAGTAAAATAAAGAAATATTAATCAAGCTTTTTAGTTGATATTCTCATCTGGGGATGCTATGCTCTTATAGTGTCTTCCAGTCAATTTTCTAGGGTCTCACTAATTGTAATTACTAGTTATAGCAGGATATTGCCAAAAGTATTATATCTTTGTCAGGGCAACCAACATTGTGATTATAATTTATCATTCAAAACAATCTAAACCAAACCAATCTGGGGGCCCTGACTTGAAACTCCTCAGCCCCTCACCGCATGGGTTTGAGTCCGGGTTGGGGCAAGAACTTTCATATGGGGAGTTTTCCAGCTAACCTGTGTTTGTTGCAATGTGGTGCGCTAGTGGTTCTACCCAGACGTAAATCTGGGGTCTTCCTCCATCAGGAATTAGCTGGACGTCGCAATATCATAATTGTGTCGTTGATGTAAGAAAAACAACAATCTGAAAGTGGTTATTCAAAACTGTGCTCCGAATAAGAGAGAGAATTCTAAAATACAACCACCAGTGTGTATACTATACACAGCATTGAACAGGAATAACATTGAAGAAAGGTGTCTAAATATGAATTTTATTTTGGTAGAAAAATGCTGTACCTAGTTGTGACAGAAGGTTATAGTTGTCAGTAAGGTACCTCCATTAAAAAAAAGCTAGTGGGCAGAAGAAAAGAAAATATAACAAAGTGACAAATCAAATGCTGGACCTTAAGTCATTGTGAAACTAATTATATTAGTTACTTTTGATTACAGGATGAGTTGGAGAGGTTTCCCCTAGCTCAGGTGTTTGAGCCCACCGCTGTTCTAAAGAATGACAGACGTGAGACATACAACAATCTGGTCATGTTTACAATTATCGAGGACCCACGTAGAAAAAATGGACCCTCAGACATGCATATCTTCCAGAGTATAACTGCTCCAGTAAGTTTGTGTTTTATTTCTGTTTTGGTTCACATGGTCCTTCTCACTGAACTAATAAAATGGTACTCCTCATTCCCTCACAATGTGGGTCGAGTCAAGAGCGGAGCAAGATCTTTCATGTGGGGGAGGTTTTCCAGCTAACCTGCAGTGTGCCAGTGGTTCTTCCACGAAATAAGTTTGGGGTTTAACTAACAAATACCTAACAAAAAAAAAGTTTTTTGGCTTAGCAATGACTTACAATGGTAACATGAAAATAAAATCTAAAAGGTAGAAGTGCCTACTTGTTGTTTTTGTTTTATTCAAACTTACATTTGTAAAGTTTAATAAGAGACAAGTTGTTTCAATTTAGGTTATTCATTCTCCACTGTTTATTTCCTGAGTAGAACCAATGCTTCAGTAAAGTTACTATATGAAGCAGTTTATCTTTCAAGTTTCTGTATAATGTTTGAAAGGAAATGATATTGAGCCCATCCTTGACACAGAAATTCATGTTGTAATGAACATGTTTGTGAATTGAATGCAGGGTCATGAGTTTTGGGTGAATTCAAACAGTGTAGCAGAAAGTCCTTTTGTATGTGACCTTGACCTTGTCATCTGATGAGGGTGTTTGTGATATGGACATTCCTTAAATTCTCTTTTTACGTTTAATTATTTGCAAATAGCATGCCCAACCAGGAGTTGTAAAGAGTGTATTTGTATAATAGAAACATTATCTCACAATTTTCTTTTAAGATTTTAAGCAGGTTTTCCTCTGTAGGTTTTTGCCTTAGGACTAGTTGAAGGACATTTTAAAGTATCTTCTTACATACAGGAAAATATATTTAAACATAAAAAATGTTGTTTACACAGCATAAGCTGATGTGAAAATCTGTTCATGCATGATTTTATAACAGTTTTTAAGATATTGAAATATATAATATAAGATGTATATTTAAAGTACAAATTTTGTGGAAGGCATCTTAAAACTAAGAATAACACTGTGTGTGCTGCTTGTAAATGCTCGCCATAGGAAAAAGGAAAAAGTTATATAGCTCTCATGGTTTTTTTTTACCTTGTATAGAAGCGGCCGTTTACAGGCACCTTCCCTTCAGAAAATAAGCCAAGTTTTTCCACCAAAAATGAAAAATCCCCTCTGATAAAATTCAACATACCATTGCCAAAATGTGGAAATTAGACACATTGATATAGATAAGTGACTACAGTTGTTGCTGAAGTGAACTGGATTATGATAAACTAGTGGAGGGTTTAAAAGCAAGAAAAATAGAGAAATTTACAAGGTGCATGGTAGTAAATAAGAATTTCACCATGCACATTTTCCCCTTTTCTAATTAAACACCAAGAAATGTTCTCCATCTCTAAGGCCCCAGGCCCGCCCTTTTTTTTTCAGGAAAAAAAGATGTGTAGTGAGTAAATGCAGCCTACCATTTTCTCAACTTGAGAAAATCACATTAAGTGATTTATCATCCTTGTAGATAAATTTACTTTCAGAGCAAGCGTTCTTATCAAACTATCTTAATTAGAATTTTATGTATGGGTTTGGTACAATGCAGTGATGGCCTCTTAAGCTGTAGAGAGTGTTGCACAATTTGTGTGATATTAGTCATATGTAAGCACATGTGTTTGTGTACCAGACCTGGTAGTGCAATACGTAGAGTGTCAGCTCCAGGTACGGAAGGCTTCAGGTTCGATACCATAGTTGTTTCAAAATGGTAGTGGTATAACTTTCTTGCTAATGTTTAAGCAAATTTAAGGGTAGTTGTATGACTGGTTGACCTAGTGTCAGGATTATTGAACTGGGTGCTGTATCATGCCAGGTGTTCATGGCATGCTATACATAGTGAAGACAGCACTATATCTGCTTCAAGTGGACACCATCACCAGATAACTGAAATACTCTTGGTGGAATGATAAACCCAGTAAACAAACAAGTGTACGTGCAAATTTAAGATAACATCTGATGTGGAAGATGCAATTACATAAGGTATATGTCATTAGTGTTGGTAGACAAGGAGATTGTGAGATACAATTAAGTGTGTCAGAATCCATATGCTATAATATTATTATAGAAAGATCTTAAGAAATATGCTACCGGTATGTAACCAAGATTTTTAACAATGTTGAAGACCTTGTCTTAATTAATTTAGAGACCATTGTGACTTGGATAAGATGTTTAAAAATGGGATGTACAAAATTACACTTTCCCTCCTCATGCTTTGTAAACAAGTACAGTTGAAACAATAGCTGACCTGAAACAATTTTACTGGCATGATGTTTTGTTAAACATAAAAAATCTAAATTATCCCTATGTTAAAGGTTATCTATAATGTTTTCCATTGTTCTGTTCTATAAAATATGGTTTCATGAAAAATCATGTTAACAACTGTAACTGAAGTGTAGTTTTATCAAAAGTTGTTGTAATCTTGAAATATTTCATTACTTTACTTATCTAACAGGTTACAAAAAATAATGAAAAGTTAATTGGCAAACTAAAATTTAGGGAGTGGAGGCGGGTTGAGTGTATCCGTTTTAAAACACTTTCGAAAAATCATATATGAAGTGCTATTATTAAGCCTAATTTCCTTACAGTCAAGTTAAAAAATTCCTCTTTAAAACTTTACCAAGACACACCCACTGGTTTGAATGAAAAAAATCTTTTGACAAGTAACGTTTAAGATTAAATGTGGAAAAGGCATGTGTAGGTGTTTATTGATGGGTTGATTACACCATAAAAATGTCAGAAGATATTGCTTGTCATCTCGATAATAAATCTTTTCTCTCTCTTTCTCAGTCTTTTTTGTTTACATTGAAACACTTAATCATTTCTGTGCGCATATGTCCTCTTCTAGGAATTCTTCAAAATATTTCTTCAGTTATAAATGCATACTTCATCAGACATTGACCATGATGCATCAAACATTCTTATTGATTGTAATTTAAATTCCTGAATATATTTGTTATTTTGTAAAAACCTTTCTCTGTTTAGACATGTTTCATGTTGATCTTCCAGCTTCAGTGGTTCTCTCTCTGACTGGTCGCAATAGCTCAAGTGGTAGAGCATCGGCTTGCAGATCGGGAGGTCGCGGGTTCAAACCCCGGCCAGGTCAAACCAAAGACTTTAAAGTTGGAAGTAGTAGCTTCCATCCTAATGCTGTGGGCTAAGGGGACAGCATTACGCCTTACTTGTCGGTGTCAGTAGAATGGACCGGCTGGGTTCAGTCCCTGGGTACCTCATAAGTGCCCCTGTGCTATAATGATAGACATGTCACTGCACAGTATCAGCATAAATGCCAGCAAATCCCATCTCAGTCGTTCTCTACAGATATTCAATTTAAGGTCTTCCTTTACTTGTAATGGTAATGCTGGAAGTTGCCATCCTAACCATCTTTGTGCTGGTGTTTCTTGTAAAAACAGCAATGAAGAGTTCAAATAGTTTATTAAACAGTGCAAGTTGTTAATGATTTTGATTGTACTTCCAATTAACCAATTTTTAAACCTTTTTTTGTCTGAAAGTCAAAATGGCCCCCAATAGAATGAGGCACTACACTTCCTGGTTTTCTCAAATAAAAGTGAAACCAGAAGATAAGAGTGATAAACTTGCTCATCAGCAAACATGTCAATTTTCTTGTTTAAATAACATATCTAAATGTAATTTAAGGGATTTAGGACTCAAAATTTATGTTTAAGTTTATAACTTGTTTATAACAACACCATCTACTATAGAACAGGCTATAAAGTCCAAGAATTCCAACTAAATGGACCAAGCATTTGTATTGCCTTGAACAAGGGAGATAATATTGACCATTGTTACCCTATAAGAAGTTGTTTTAGTCTAACTTAGCAGCAAGTGGTGAAATGTTTTATCACTCATGATGCCACATTTGTTAATAAAAATGCATACATTTTCATTGGTCAGGATCAGCATATTTAGCTGCTCAGTCTTGAGCAATCTAACTTATTGTGTATATTGTTGTATGCCAAAAATTAGAATTTTGTAATTGGCAAATGTAGTTGGCTAAAGGTAAATATACAGAACACATGAATTATAGAGGAAGCCCTTGAAGAGTTTTGAGTTGTACTTCTTCAAACTTGTTACTTCTCTGACCGTTCAACCCCTCACTGCATGGGTTCAAGTCTTGGTCAGGGCAGTATCTTAATACAGGGAGGTCTTCCAGATAAACTGTAGTGCACCAAGTCTTCCAAAAA
Organism: Sinonovacula constricta; assembly: GCA_007844125.1. Lineage (NCBI taxonomy): Eukaryota > Metazoa > Mollusca > Bivalvia > Cardiida > Solecurtidae > Sinonovacula > Sinonovacula constricta. The sequence goes on from CM017568.1 coordinate 17,674,954, forward strand.
TGGCGTCACATTGTTATAATGGTCATTACTGTATCGCGGCAATATATTAAAAAGCAAAACAAACGTTATTGCAAGGTATGCTTTTTCATTTGTTTTTAAAGCTCTCTATTCCTTTTAGTTCATTTAAATACAGATTTTGTACTAATTGATAATTTTGGAGTGACACTAAATACTGAGTATGATAGTCAGTTCTTCAAAGTTACCTTTTTCACTTTGCATAGATTTAAAACTTGCAGTTTCAACCCTTTAAAGAACAGCCTTATAAATATTCACTTCTACAGTTGTATCTTGAAGGTCGTGGATATGTTTTCCAATTGATATTGGAAATGAACCCTACTTGGCCATCAAGAAACATACCTTGTGACATTAATTGATGTCAATTAAGATTTTGTTGATATTGAAATAAAATGAGTTTTGATGTGTGTATTGCACTTCCTTTTCCTGACGTTATGAATAGCTTTTGGAAATATTAAGCAAAAGATATGTATATATTTTAAATTGGTTTTTCCATCATTTATTGAAAAGAAATATATAATTATGATGAATATCATAGCTTAAATCAACCATAGCACATTTTGCATGTGTTGATATTTGAAACTTCATCATTCTAGTGCCTGACAGGGATAGTTACTGAGGCAGTGTTTTCATAAATTTTAGGATGTATGTGTATAACAAAGTTGTGCGTATCTTAGACAGCATTTTTTATATATGTAGTTACATGGAAACGGGACATATTTGAATATAAGTTATTGGAATGGGATTCTGCTGTGCTAAATTGTTAAATTTTTATATTTTGTCTAATAAATTTTATTATTAAAGTGTTTATTTACATAATGTGAAAAAAATTATAAATTACTTTTAGTAAAAAAGGTCACTTACAAGGCTTCTTTTTGTATGTTGAATCATCATCCTTGTTCTGGAAAAATGGAAAAAAACAAACTTTTGCATAAAAATGACTTAAGGCTGTTAATTAATATATTATCATCTTTGACTTGGAATTATTTGTAGAGCTGTTAAATTTTGTGAAACCTGTATGGCCTATTTATTAAGGTTTTTTAGCCTATTAGTTTGGTCTTGTTTTTCGGGAGTTGATTTTTGGATTGATGGGTGGACAATCAGGAATGATCTTTGTTGGGTTTTTTCTACAACAACTTTAACAACAACAACTGTGTATCCAAATTGTATTTTAATAAGGTGTTGTTTTGTCCTCTTTTTTAGGCCCACGACATTGTGGATGAGATTCTAGCAGCCAAAGGGGAGCGTCCATTCAGCAAAGATTATGGAAGCAGGTAAGACTTAGTCATTTTAGGTATTCCACAAGGAATGTTTATGTGTGTGTTGTTGTTGTTAATTATGTACTGTTGTTATACAACTAAGGCTTAAGCTGGGTCAGAAAGTAGCATTTCGGTGCCATTCTCAGAATAAAGCTTTATTAGTGCAGGCACCCATGTAAAACCTAAATGTTTCTTTTAGAAAATTAACTTTTACATCTTAAAAAACTCAGCCTTAAAATATCTGCATGGGGTTTTGATTTTCTCTTCAGACCTTCATTCATAATATTTTGGCTTCCTGAATATGAAAAGGGGCCTATATTTGGTGAAAAATGGGATTCAGGGTAACTCAAATGTTGGTCCATTATAAGTTGTTAAAAATAATGAGTAAATTTCTTTAAACCACAGCTGGTTGTGAAGTAAATAATATGTGGGTTTTTTTCTGTAAATGGTTTCTGCTATACCTGAATAGTATAATTGTAAATAATATAAAAACTTGCATATGCACTTCACAGAAACAATGTCTATGGTTTGCTGAATACTCACTGTTTGGACATTTGAAAAAAACAAACACTTTAATCAAGCACTATGCAGTCATGAGATTTGCAGGTCTTCTTTTTCTGTTCATACTGGAAATTTCAGTATTACCATGTTACTGTTTCAGTAGAGCTATTCCCCCACCCCCCAGGGAGCCAGCACCAGAACCACCTTATGGCAAGTTCGCAAATTATCGTGAAACACACGCACCACCAAGGGACACAAGGCCACCTGAATCCCAGACTGGACGGTTTGAAGATGGTTTGTAAAATAGCCAATTCTGAACTGCTATGTTTCTTATGGAATGCATATGTCGTAGCAACTACAGTTAATTAAATTTAATTTTTTCCTTTGAAATGTCTTTTATTGGTAAACAGGAGTTGCTATATTATGCAAACCTTCTGATAGCTGACATTTATTATTTTGATGTTTGTTATTTCTGTCAAAGTAACTTTTCGGAATTTATTCTTACTTTCACAATAATGGCAAGTTTCATTACTAATTTATCATTTATTTGCTTTTTAATCACTTATACTTTTTTCTGTGTTTACTGCTTATTTGTCTAACTCTGTTGATTGCTTAATTAATTTTTAATTGATTTTAAATAAGACTTTGTTATAAAGTTTAGTTTCAGTTCTGTGAAGCAGTTATGCATTTTACAAACCAGTCCAGTGGTTGGCACTTGTTCACCCATATTAACCTCATATTTGTTCCATAACTTAAAGTGTAACCAGCTACAAAGCTTATCAGAATCTTTTCCCACCAAGAAATTGTCCAAAACATAGTTATGTTTAATCGAAGAAGCCTTCTTTAATCAATGTCATTCACTTAAAGGTGGTATCCAACAATTTGGACCAATTTATTTTTTTCTCAAATAACAAAATTATTGGTGCCTTACATCTGTGTGAACAACGAAGCATAAACCTTCACTCATCATTGCAAACAGGCTATCCAAGCCACGTTGCACAGTTAGCTATTTTTAAACTAAGAAAACCATGTGACCATTTACTTTTGATTTAATTTTACATGAATTTCGGGGTCATCCACTCTGTTGTCAATATCTATTTTTAGCTGAATTCTCCATGGTACTTTTTTATAGATGTAAAAATAATGCACATTTTAAGTGATGTATTTTACCTCTTGTACTGTCTTTCAGTTAAGCTTATGTTATAAACAACCTTTGTTTAAACTAAGGTATTTGTTGATGCAACAGGCAAACTGTTGGATACCACCTTTAAATATAGAAACTGAGAAACGAAAATCAATAATATTTGTCACCTTTAAATATAGAAACTGAGAAACGAAAATCAATAATATTTGTCACCTTTAAATATAGAAACTGAGAATGAAAATCAATAATATTTGTCACCTTTAAATATAGAAACTGAGAATGAAAATCAATAATATTTGTCTAGGCAAAGAAAAAACCTTACAGTTTCTTTATGCATTTTTATCCCTTTTTTAGCAAACTATAAGCTAAGTAAGTTACTTAAGATTTTTTTTTTTTTAAATCTCCGTTTACTTTTTTATACTTCCATTTTTTAACAAGCAGTCATCTGTCCATAAAAAAATAATTTCCATAGAAATAAACTGACAGTTTCATATGATTTCCTGAAAGTCATTATACACTGTAGATATATTGTGACTTTGAGGACAATTTCATTGTTGGAATAATATTGTTTTTCACCTCTGTAATTTACTGCTTTCACTAGTGTTTTCAAGGTTTATCAGTTTCTGACCTCGTGCTCTCTACCTATGGTGTTGGTTAACAAGAACAAGTAATTGCTTTATATTTATGTGACAACATTAAGCTTTTTTGTGTGTGTTTTTCTTTACAGTTTTCATCTTGTGTGTGTGCTTTTCTTAAAATTATACATCACCTAAAAATCAGTTTCATTTCCTTTTGAAGGATCATCTTTCATACTTTTTAAAATGAATGAATTATTCATTCTTACCAAGTTTCCAAAACAATGCCTTTTCATACATCATTCACTTTCACCATCTTATATTCCTGTTTGGTTACATGTACTATAAAAAAAAAGCAAGCCGATGGATTCATGAATACTACACTGCGAGCAACAGTGCCAGTCATCATGATGATAGAAGCCCCTCCCCTGATGCTCTGCTTAACCCCTCTATTCAACGAAGCCCTTCCCCAGAGGCTGTGTTAAGCTCCGCCCCCCAGAGAAGTTCATCCCCCAGAAGAGTGCTCCGCCCCTCTCCAGTTCGTGGAAGCTTAGGCAGCATCCAATCACTGGGTTATTATAGCACAGATGACCCTGCCTTGGGCAATAACTTCAACACTCTTTCCAACAACCATGTGACAAAAGAGGCGGGACCTAAGAAAGGTGTGACAATGTTTGGCACTTGGAGTGGAAGAAATTCTGGCAAAAATAAACCACCTAAAAAAGCCAAGAAATGGTACAAATTCAGTTTTTCAAAGAGCTCGACTCCAAAGTCAAATGGAAAGGAGAACAGAGGCTTCAACTACAGTAGTTCGACTCTACCCCTCCCAAAAATGATGTCACCTGTGAATGTCATAAACACTAATTCGTTACCACGGCAACTGAACGATCAGGAGTTGATGAAGCAAACTTGGGCGATAGATGAGGTGGACAGTACAGGTACTGGTTGGTTGATTTGCTGATTGATTGATTGATGGAGACATATTGTAACATTTCCCAATATTCCCAACAGAATGGAAAATGCATTGTGGGTAGAGAAAAAATGACTGTAGCTGAATGACCTATATTATAAATGACAAATAACCAGACTACACTATATTTGCATGGCTGGGGTATTTTTTTGTTTGGAAACAGCAACCACACAGAATGGTAACAACATAATCATGGCATGATTGATGCATTATTACAAATTGCATATGAGGAGAAAGACAGGATGAGAAGAAATATGGACTTGCAATAATATATAGCTGAATACATAGTAGCAAAGTTGCATGTTTAACATTATATTGTTGCATCTGAATGTGCTCTGTAGTGAATGTTTATATTGTATGCATTTTTTACTGACAAAAACTATTATAAGCACATCTTCATGCATTTGTTGCTTGACTATTGTATGATTTAGGTCAGCTTCTCCCATCCCCCGAGCATCGGCATCAGAATTGCCAAGATGCTATGTCTTTTTCTTAAAATTCTAACAAGCTTAAATGTCAATCACCATTGCAAAGATTGGAATGAAAATACTTGTATTCTTTTTCTAGGTATCACATCAACTGATTCATTCAAGTTTGATTATACTAGATTGAATTCTGTGAGACATATGACCCTGTTTTGACTGCATTTTTATGCACATACCTTTTCCAAGCTCTGTTAATAATACTTTGCTCTTAAAGCCACTTCCCTAAGGCACATCACTGTCATGTCCATCTTGTTTGTAATGTTTGTTTTCTTGTGTTTTTTTTCACTTTCAAGACTGACATCTCTCTTAAATAGCTGACCTGTTTTTACTTCATAACTCTCTTGACACTCCAAAATCTGATGAATCTTCATGTGCATTTAGTGAAAATGGAGGATGAGAGTAATTCAAAGCTGGTTCCAATGTGTATTGCAAATATCACTATGGGAACAACAATTTTTTTGAAAATTAGTCAATAGGGGATAATTGCTGATTTTGGTCTAAGATCACATTTTATTTCCTCGAGTAAGTCTAGAAAATTATAGTTTCTAGAGTGGTGTGTTTCTTTTATGCTTATTTTAGGTTCTTTTAATTTTTATTATCCATTTTCAACAAATACATTTCCCACTTGTAGCACCTCTGGTCTTTTTGTTCCCCCAAGGTACCCCAACTGAATAATTCAATGATATGACTATTTGCATCTACAATATAGTTCCAATGTTTATAAATTAATTAAAACATTGTTTGCCAATATTATAACAGGAAACATTTATAATGTTTTTCCTACAAATCATTTGGTGTTAAAACATAAAAATATATAACAATAACACTGAAATAGTAAAAACCCTTTTCAACACTGTCTGAAGTCAAAATTAGATGTTGGGAATATTTTTTCTTATTTTCACTGCAGTAAAAGTAATACCTTGAACTTTTCACTGATTTTATTTTCACTAATAACATAGCTATTTCACCAACAAATGTGAAAGAAAGCATTGTTTTTGCAGTCTTAACTATCAAGCATACATCATATTATCACGCAGTTAAGTCTGCTGCCCTGCTTTCGACAGCTCAAAATAACAGCTCTTGTTATCATAAAGAAGTACAGTAATGACATCATTACTTTGAAATAAAGCAATCATGTTTCAGACTACTTTGATATCAGCTATGATAAGATCAGACAACTTCTGTACAAGATTCATTGAGACTAGAGCATGTTTTGTATAATTAATTTACAAACCATCTTCTAGTTTTGTTCTTCAAATTTAAAGACTATTTACCAGACCTGGTAGCACAATGGTAGAGCATCGGCTCCAGGTGCTGTTAGCCCCAGGTTCAAACTGGGGCCACAACATACCAAAGTCATTTAAAATGATAGTGGTATAGCTCCCTTGCTAATGCTCAAGCAAATATAAGGGATGTTCCACAACTGGTTGGCCCAGTGTCAGGATTATGTGACTAGGTGTGGTATCATGCCAGGTGTACATGACATGCTATACACAGTGAAGGCAGCACTATATCTGCTTCAAGTGAACACCATCTCCAGATAACTGAAATACTGAAGTTGGGATGATAAACCCAACAAACATAATCTTTTTGAAATTTCTTTTTGTTTTTCATTTATTGAGCATTCTGGCTTGTTAAGAATGATTACGCAAGGAGTTTTACATTATATTGCCATTTCGAAATATTTGCATTTGATTTACGATGGTCATTAGATACAAATTAATTACATCAGTCATGCTTGAAAGCAACTGTGCCAATTTCATTTGCTAAACTTTTTTGATATAACTGTTGAAGCACCTATTAATTAATGAAGACTTCTTATTTGAATTTTTCTTAACTTTTGTATACAGAAGCACATAAAAAAAACTTTATATAAGCATATAAGAACAAACTTTATGAGCACACAAAAACAAACCTTATACAAGCACATAAAAAAAACAACATTGTACAAGCTCATAAAAACAAACTTTATACAAAAAACAAACTTTATACAAGCACATTAAAACAAACTTTATACAAGCATGTAAAAAAAAACTTTATACAAGCATGTAAAAACAAACTTTATACAAGCACATAAAAACAAACTCTATACAAGCACATAAAACAAACTATACAAGCACATAAAAACAAACTATACAAGCACATAAAAAACAAACTTTATACAAAAAACAAACTTTATACAAACATGTAAAAACAAACTTTTACAAGCACAATGAGTATTAGGTTAATTCCCCAACATTTTCTTGTTTATATCTCAACATGAGTTCCATGAAAGTTTGTCTTGTTGTGTGCCTGAATAATTGTCTGTTGTATCTTGTTGTCAGTTTTTAAAACAAATTTAATCAATTAGCCATCCCTGTAACCTTATTAGGTGGAGCATTGTCTCCGAGTATTAAACACCTCAGCTTAGATTCCTTACTCATCGGGCCATATTACATTAAAAAAAACGTTATTATTAAACCTTACATGACGTTCCCATGTTAAATTCCTATTGACACTAAGAGAAGAAATTTTCCAAAACCTTAGCCAATAAATGCTTATCAAATCTAAAAGCATTACTAGAGCAACAAAATCAGATACAGTTTCAGATAATAGAATCGAATTGAAACATGGCTAGAGAGAGACAGAGAGAGAGAAGGGAAAGGGGACAGAGAGAGAGAGAGATGTATGAATGTGTTTATTTGTTCTGTTTAATTATATAACACCAGATTTAGGGTGATAGCATGTTGTGTTGACTCTTGCTTTAGAAATGTCATGACTAATTTTGGGTTGATGTAACATGCTTTCACACACTGTGAGATGTGCTGTTTATATAGTATAACTCTCTTGCTTATGCTCAGCTAATAAGTGGAGTTCTGCTATCATTAAGTCCTGTGTTAAGTTAATGTCAGTTGGTCTTACTATCATGAAGGATATAACAGTAAAGTCTACACTATATTTTCTTTAAGTAACCATAGTCTTTTCAATGGCTTGGAGGTTGTTTGTAAATTAATAAATCTAATTTTCTACACTTTTAAAGGGTTTTATGTGAAACACTTAAAAATACACTATAAATATCTTGTAAAAACAATCATTGTAACTTATGAAGTTTAAGAAGTAAGTCGTAAATATTTAACTTTCTATGCACAATGCAAATATTGCAAAGTTAAACTGTTCAAATGAGGGTAAACAAAATTCACCTAACAATAAAAACTGACAAGTATGACATACCAGCCATTTGTCAAGAGTTGAGATTTGGAATGTCAAGAAACAAGATGGCCAACAATCTTAAACAAGATGGCTGACAGCTTGTCGTCTGCTGTGCATTATGTTTGTGAGCCAGTGGCCATCAGGGCGTCAATTTCTGGACAGTTATTTACACTCATGTAAGGAGTGATTCTTCTTTCACCATATTACCATGTAACTGGATTTTCTCGGCCTTGGGTCCACAGTGAACATTTATTTGAAAGCTAGATGCAATAAAGTAAGAGCATTTATGGTAATTGTCCATTTTTTTTCTCCTCTTTCTGTCTTCTTGCAGTGATCGTGCTCAGTATCTGTATGTTCTTTTTAACTACTTTCCATCGTTGCTGTCTATTTCATTCTTATTTTTGTTTCTCTGTAGTCTTGTGGAGGTGTGTTGTTGATTCAGGTTCTGTGTTTCCTGGTAATGTCATCTTGGAAAAAAATGCAGTAGTTGTTAACATTTTATTTTTAAGCATAAGTGGATAGACTTACCTTATCTAATGTTTCTTCCTAACTTTTTCATATATATGTGTGTTTATTTTATTTTACAGTCATTCATTTTGTTCAGGTGTTTCATGGCATTCTTACGTATGTGTCTTTCCTAGCATTTTATAAATGACTTTATTTGTGTATCAATCAGTTAGTAAAGTAGATTTTGCATCATTTGTGTTTAAATATAGATTGTGCACCTGTATATGTTAGCATGCTGTTTTTTATGCATTATTGCTTAACCATTATTTTGTGTACTGATTTTTAATTTTGGTTAATTCTTTGTTCCATTTTTTTAACAAGTTTACTCTTGCTGATTGTATTTTTTCTGTTTTTAAATTTCATTTTTAATTGTACATGCATGTACATGACTTTTATGTCAAAGAAAATTAGTGTATTTCTACTCATTTACATCATATTTTTTTGAATTTCACATTGTATCTTTATTATTTGTATTAATACATTTTTATGTATTTTGATATTCAGTACATTTTGTTTTGAGGTATCATATTGTACATGTTTTTAAAAAAAATCCCTTTTTTTATCAATGGTTTTAGGTTACACAGTAGATAATTTTGCTTTTTTTGCATATTTCTTGATGTTAACCTATTATCAGTTATAATAAACATTTTTTTTAACCTGATGGATTTTTTAATTTCTACTCACATATTTTAATTTTGACCTGTTTATTCTCTATTCAAGTTAAACTTCCTTGTGTTAGGTGCCATATGACCTATCAAGTGTCGGTTTGCCATAAAACCCAAAATACATATTTCTTTATTTATAGCAAAATTGTAACATAAATTATTATTTTGTGCTTTATTAGTTAATATGCCTTGTTATACTTGCTGTCTATAATCTATGAATACATTATAACTCACAGGGTAAATATAAATATTAACACCACTATAATAATTTATAATATTTTACATAACCCATTGAACTAACATTGTCTTAAAATGGTTTGGTTCATATACTGGCATATACATTTTTATATCTTATATATTGGTTTTATTTTTACTTTAGATGTTTCATTTACAAAAGAAACTTTTTGGACTTAATAAAGATATTATATTTTTTATTTCTTGTAATTGAACAGTCCTTTTATTTTTAGTTCTATAATTTTTAATTTGGTAAATATATATTTTTATTGCATATTCTAAAGTAAGACATAGAATCAGTTAGTAGGTGCCTGTGATTGAGGTGTTAGTGTCACCGACTCAGTCTCTAACCCTTGGGTTCAAGTCCTGTTCAGTATGAAAACTTTTATGTGGAGAGGGCAATAGCTCAGGTTGTACAGCATTGGCTTGCGGATCGAGAGGTCGTGAGTTCAAACCCCGACCAGGTCAAACCAAAGTCTTTAAAGTTGGTAGTAGTGGCTTCCCTCGTCAGTGTCAGTATGATGGACCGGCCGGGTTCAGTCCCTGGGCACCTCATAAGTGCCCCTGTGCTATAATGATAGAAATGTCTCTGCACAGTATCGGCAGAAATGCAGGGAAATCCCATCCCATTTAGTTAACCTGTGGGGCGCAGTGGTTTTAACCAGATATCTGTCTTATGTATTTTGCCACTAATAATTAGCTTGACCTCGAAAATTTTATCATAATTGTTTAAGTAAGAAAAAATCTTTGTCCTATTTATTGGGATTCACTTATTTGTTAATATAATTTGTATTATTTAGGTTATACTTATGTGTACTTTTTCACTGGTTCAACAGGAGGAAGGTATGGGGCCTCTCGTGTAGGTGATTTCCGGGCCTCCTATGTTCACAAGGAAGATATGGATGCAGGACAGAATGAAGCGCTGGAGAGGAATGTGGTAAGTGATCTGCATAGGAAGGTGGGAACATGGGAAAGAGTGAGAGGATGAGTTGTGAATGATGATGATGATTATGGTGGTGATTATAAAGATCACTGCTGATGGTGACTATACAGTTTATGAGCAGAAATATGCAATATTGCAATTTCTATATTCATGATAAAATTATGTCAATCATACAAAGATGTTTGAAAGTAATTATTGAAAGGTACATAGGTAGGTATTATTTAAAAAATGTGTCAGTTTTAATAATTCATTTAGGTTTATATATATGAATTGGATTTACATGCTGACAATTTGGTGCAGAGGGTTAAAGTTGGCATGGAGATGATACTAAACAAAAACTTTTAACATACCAATTATTACCAGTTTTATTATTTATTTATTATGATTGTTTCCTTATACAGCAATTGCTGAACAACTGTTTTGACGACATCGAGAAGTTTGTGTCGAGGCTACAGGTGGCCGCTGAAGCCTACAAGGAACTGGAGCGACGGCGGGTGGAGCGAGGCAACAAGCGCAAGCCACGCTCTACTGGGGGTGAGTAGTGGTTTCTAAGATTGAACATCAACTATTTATTACTTTGAAAAATAAGGTTTTTTTTCTGTTGTTTTTGTTGTCTCAAGTCCCAATATTTTTTCAACTATTTTGTTAACAAATACCATTGTTGTGATGGATTCGAGTCCCTCTACACAATGAACAGTTCCTGTATGGTCAGTCAAGTCTTGTTGAGACCTTCGCCGGAACAGGACTCAAACTAAGCCATAGATGCCCCAAGTCTTGTTGACATAAAAAGGTTTTTCATATCAGTGTTAATATCAACCATGTGTTGAATGATACTTTACACAGAAAATGTGCATTTTGTTATTTACAAATTTTGGAACTTTAAATCAGGGATTTTTCTTTATTTTAACTATTTTACATAATAGCAATTGCAAGGATACCCCTGTGGGTTGTTGTTGGTGCCTGGGTTAAAGTACCAGCTGAGACCTGACTGTGGATGTGTTGTTGGTGCCTGGGTTTAAGTACCAGCTGAGACCTGACTGTGGATGTGTTGTTGGTGCCTGGGTTTAAGTACCAGCTTGGGCCTGACTGTGGGTGTGTTGTTGGTGCCTGGGTTTAAGTACCAGCTTGGGCCTGACTGTGGGTGTGATGTTGGTGCCTCGGTTTAAGTACCAGCTTAGGCCTCACTGTGGGTGTGATGTTGGTGCCTGGGTTTCAGTACCAGCCTAGGCCTGACTGTGGGTGTGCTGTTGGTGTTTGGGTTTAAGTACCAGCCTAGGCCTGACTGTGGGTGTGATGTTGGTGCCTGGGTTTAAGTACCAGCTCAGACCTGACTGTGGGTGTGTTGTTGGTGCCTGGGTTTAAGTACCAGCCTAGGCCAGACTGTGGGTGTGCTGTTGGTGTTTGGGTTTAAGTACCAGCCTAGGCCTGACTGTGGGTGTGATGTTGGTGCCTGGGTTTAAGTATCAGCTTAGGCCTGACTGTGGATGTGTTGTTGGTGCCTGGGTTTAAGTACCAGCTTAGGCCTGACTGTGGATGTGTTGTTGGTGCCTGGGTTTAAGTACCAGCCTAGGCCAGACTGTGGGTGTGCTGTTGGTGTTTGGGTTTAAGTACCAGCCTAGGCCTGACTGTGGGTGTGATGTTGGTGCCTGGGTTTAAGTACCAGCCTAGGCCTGACTGTGGGTGTGATGTTGGTGCCTGGGTTTAAGTACCAGCCTAGGCCTGACTGTGGATGTGTTGTTGGTGTTTGGGTTTAAGTACCAGCTTAGGCCTGACTGTGGGTGTGCTGTTGGTGTTTGGGTTTAAGTACCAGCCTAGGCCTGACTGTGGATGTGTTGTTGGTGCCTGGGTTTAAGTACCAGCTTAGGCCTGACTGTAGATGTGTTGTTGGTGCCTGGGTTTAAGTACCAGCCTAGGCCAGACTGTGGGTATGTTGTTGGTGCCTGGGTTTAAGTACCAGCTTGGGCCAGACTGTGGGTGTGTTGTTGGTGCCTGGGTTTAAGTCCCAGCCTAGGCCTGACTGTGGGTGTGCTGTTGGTGCCTGGGTTTAAGTACCAGCTTGGGCCAGACTGTGGGTGTGTTGTTGGTGCCTGGGTTTAAGTCCCAGCCTAGGCCTGTCTGTAGATTGTTGTTGGTGCCTGGGTTGAAGTCCCAGCTAAGGCCTAATTGTAGATTGTTGTTGGTGCCTAGCTTTAAGTCCTAGCTGAGGCCTAATTTTCATATTAAAAGGTATTATAGATGATCAACAGTGTTTCAATTAGTCTTTGTTTTTGAAAACAATAACACAATAAGATTCATAATTGGGCCTTCCTGCTTATAAAGTGATTATATAATTTTCACAGTCAGTTTTCTTTGCTTTAGCTAGATAACGTTAATACAAATTTATACAATGATGTATTACAATAAATTCACATTATTTGTAAAGGCGCCTGTGTAACAAATATGCCTTTTGCACAAATTTCAGATGGAATGCTTAAAATGAGGGCAAAACCACCTCCAGCAGAAGACTTTGTAGATATTTTCCAGAAGTTCAAATTTGCTTTCAACCTTCTTGTAAGTATTTCATGTGTGATCCCTGTCTTTTCTACACACTACCTTTTATCATTATCATCAGCAGCAGCATAGTTTCTGACCCAAGATTATCTGTTTTTCAGGCCTATTTTACACAACAACAACAACATAACAGAATTGCCTTATTCCTTATCATCCTTTGTTTGCTTATACTACAGTCTCACAGCCCCTTTTGAGAGAAGTATTTGGCAACACAAATATCAGATTTACTCTTTTTTAACTTCTTTATATCTCTTCTAAATCCCATGTACATGTATCTCATTTGAATCGTCTTGATATGACATTACTTAAGAGTACCTACACTATAGGGTTTAGTTAAAAATTAGAGTATATTTGGCAACACAAATATCAGATTTACTCTTCTTTTAACTTATTTATTTCTCGTCTAAACCCCATGTACCTGTATCTCATTTGAATTGTCTCAATATGACATTTCTTATGAGCCCACAAGCTATAGGGTTTAGTTAAGTGTTTTGGGATATTTAGCAACATATGTGTCAAAATTACTGTTCTTTTAACTTTTTTATTTCTCGTCTAAACCCCATGTACCTGTATCTCATTTGAATTGTCTCAATATGACATTTCTTATGGGCCCACAAGCTATAGGGTTTAGTTAAGTGTTTTGGGATATTTAGCAACATATGTGTCAAAATTACTGTTCTTTTAACTTTTTTATTTTCCGCTAAACCCCATGTACCTGTATCTCATTGGAATTGTCTTGATATGACATTTCTTATGGATACCCACATTATAGGGTTTAGTTAATTAAGAGATGGGAAATTTGGCAACACAAAAAATCAGATTTTCTCCTCTTATCTGGAGTGCTGATTGTTTAACCACATTCACCTGCATGGATACCAATATGTAGTGGTAAGGATATTAGCAGAAAAGAGTTAACACCCTGATCAGACTGCTTCCAGTCGTGACCTTTGCTATCATTAGCCTAAGTCTAACAACTTTGTGACTTGCAAGTTAAAAGTTATTGGCTGTGGTCCAGAATGGCCTAGATAATATTTTCCTCAAACTATGCCAGGTCTTTTTCTTGTCAGCAGTTCAACTGAAATATGTGTTTCTATGGCAGTGTGTTTGTGGCTGTCTCATAGTATATAAGCAGCTTACAATTTTGAGGTGAACATTCTTTTTTTTAATTAAACTTTATTGCATGACACTCTGCTGCCCACTGTCATCATTTATGCAAATGTTTGCCCATTTAAGACAGAATAGCATTGAAATTAAGCTTTTAGGATGATTAATCATTAGAAGATAAAAATGCCAAAAGCATCAATTATTAACATTTATAAGAAAGCACTGTCTTATCCAAGAATGTTTTGATCGTCTTTGTCAGCCATATAAAATCATTTCCTCTCTTTGTTAAGACTTCATATTGTACAGTCCAATTAATAAGAAAGACGTTTTAAAGTATAAAAAAACACATTGACAAATTATTGAAATTTATGCTGCTTGAGCAAAGTTAAGCATATCAGTTTATTTAAGTTTATTTATAGTATTTCATTTTGTTTGGACAAATCTTTGCGCTATTTGTGACAGACAGAAACTCATTATGTAAAACAAAAACTCCTCATGCACAGTTTACATAGTAAACAAGTATCTAAAGGTTAAAAAGCTTAAAAACCTTTCTAATGCTTTGATTATCCCAACCTGAAAACATAAACATGTTTTTAAATTAATTTGTTCAGATGCCTCTTATCTTGATATTATCTCTCTTATAATCACTGTTGTTTAATTAGGAAATATTTTTTAAATTAGGTTTATTTAATGCCAGATATATCACCGTTTCGAGTTGAGGCCTGAGTGATAAAATTTACACACCAGAATGCTTTATTAATATACGTAAAATATTGATAGTGTTAGAATTAAAATTTGCTTCTGTGCACATAAGTTTACAGGTATGGGAAGCCCCTATGTTCAGTCCCGGACTGTGACATTTCAAAGTCATTGAAAGTGGTAGTGTTTTAGCTCCCCTTTATAATTCTCAAGCAAATAGAGTAGTTCCATGGCTGCTTTTGCCCAATATCAGAATATTGTGACTGGGTTTGGTATCATACCAGGTGTTCATGAAAGCTATACACAGTGAAGGCAGCACTATACCTGCTACAAATGGACACCATCTCCAGATAACTGAAATACTGTTGGTGGGATAATAAACCCAAAAAACAAAAATTAAATTTTTCAACATGTTTAAGACTAACCTTTACCAGTACCATTTTTAAACTTTTCTTTGACCTTATTGGGGATAGCTAATTAACACCATTCAGCTAGGGGGTGTTATATACTAAAGGGGTTAATGGTGTTTCCTGGAGGTAAAAGGTTCATAGTAACCAGCTGTGCCAATATCCAAAGCTCTTTTTTTTTCTAGGCCAAGCTGAAGGCTCATATTCATGACCCCAATGCACCAGAATTGGTCCACTTCCTTTTCACCCCGCTGAGTCTGATCTACGATGCAAGCCGGGACCCAATCCATGAAGGAAGAGAGCTAAGTGGTGAAGCTGTTTCCCCGCTTCTGCTTCAAGAAGCAAAGCAGCTACTGGTAAACTGCCTGACATCAAAGGAACAAGAGCTCTGGTTGAGGCTCGGCAAGGCATGGACACAAACCAAGTATGTGCTCATAAGTTACTGTAGGTATATTTACATACAAAACTTGAATTATTGTATTTTACTGTTTTGAATCTTTAGAGTATGTAACTGGTTTTGTTGAACTATTTAAACTATAATAGTTAACATTCTGACATGCAATCAACCGTGACCTTTCATCAGCATTAGAACTACAACAATGCAATACACAAATCTGTTTTATGCATGAGAATCACAGCTTAAGATGCTCATAAAAGCCAAAGTTTTACAAAAGATAACATCAACTTGTAACCATTCTATTGACAAAATATACAAAATATTTGTGCCATGACCATGACCTATTTTAAAGGTAATAATAGTTAATTAAATTATCCACTACATTTGCTTTTCTATGTTTAAATGGCAAGACTATGTCAAGTCTTTACCATCTCAAATTATACAGTGGATGGCAGGCCAAGCTAACAGAGAAAGAAATTGTCTCATGACCTTGACCCCCATCCTGCAGCACTTAACTGTTATTTATATTGTTCATTCTAGGGATGAGTGGCCGGGCTATGTGATCCCATATAGCCCAAAGTTCTACAGTGGATGGCAGCCTCTTCCCCAGTCTATAGAGGATGTAAACCATGAGAGGATAAGGGAAACACAGGTGGGTTCTTTTTAATATTGATATTAGAGGCCAAGTTAGAGTGACAGCCTTGAAACACCTCAATCCACTTGTGGCTTTGAGTGGGTAGGTTGTCCTGCAGTGCACTGGTGGTTCTACCCAAACATAAGTCTGGAGTCTTCACCATCATTAATAAGCTGGATGTTGCTTATATGAACATAATTGTGTTGGTGCACGAGAACAACAAATTGACAATATACTTCCATTTGTTGTCATTTGCTAGTCTTAAATTGCTTGTTTGAGGAGTAAAAGACCCATTTTTTGAATTTGGTGTCATAAGAAAAGGCATTGAAAATTGTCTAAGTCATCTTCTCTTCTGAAAAAATAATGATGCTGATAAATGCACAATGAGGAGTTCCTTTTCAGATATATCTATATATTATATGTTGATAATTTTATTTTTCTCATAGCATACATTTTATTAGTTGTAAGTAAATAAAGTAGGATAAAAAGCTATGATCATCTTAAGTTGAACTGCCCATATTTCAATAAAGAGACAGATAAAATATGATTAAGGGATTTTAAAGAAGTCTCTAGAAGAATTGAAGACCACTTTCTTAAAGCTGAAAATCTTTCTTTTTTTTTCAGGAGCTTTGCTCCCTGATCCCCCACAGGGAGCCTTGCCCCTTGACCCCCATGCCTAATGCAGCTCCCAAATCCCTCGCCGAAAATTTTCCTCCCTTTTCGTATATTTGACCAATCACACCTCTGAATACTGGTTACTAAGCAAAGATGATTTTAAACACTCTGATTTGTAAGACAGTACAAATCCTGAAGTCCTAAACGTCCATTCCTTCAAAATCTATAAATAAGCATGATGGGAATTTCTGATAAAATAGATATCGACGTCAGAGCAAATTACCCTGAGGATGATAGAATGTGATCACAAAAGCAAGCGGTGTTCTTAGTTTATAACTGTGCAGCATGGCTTGGATAGGTAATACATGTTTGTAATGATGAGTAGAGTGTTATATTTCACATTTCACTTAGATGATATAATAATTTATTTGGATGAATTAGAGAGAAAAATGATTAAACTGTCTGATACCACCTGTAATGTGGGAAGGTCTTCCAGCTTGTGGTGGCCCAGTGGTTCTACACTGAAGTTTGTCTGTATCTTCCTCTAGCAATTACAGCTGGATGTCACTATAATGACCGTAATTGGTTGCTGGGTATTTTAAAACAAGCATTTACAAGGAGAACCCTTCTTAAGTGTTTTGTCACCATGTTTTAGGGACCTTACGCCGGAGACTATGGCAGGCGAGAGGATTTGTATTCCCGGGATCTTAGAGCCACGGCACATGATGATCCTTACTCTAGAGACATCCGCCCAACCGTGAGGGAGGAGCCATACCGAGAGACTCGTCGTGAAGACCCCTACTACAGCAGGCGTGAGGAGCCCATCTACAAGCGTGAATTAGACCGACGCCCTCCATCCCCCATTCCAGACCGCCACGAGTATGTAGAACGAACTGATAGGTTAGCATGCACTATATTCTCCATATAGTCTGTAGTTGTATTTTTAGTATTTCTATGTGCTTTCAGGGCTTTGATTTTTGTTTAATTCATAAGTATATTTGGTAAATATATATGAAAGAATGACAAAAGTCTGTATCATTATTTAATATATTCACATCTGTAAAATAATGTATAAGTAAAAATCTTTGATTTTGTATGTTCATCATTTGATTTCATTATTGATAAATAAATAATAGAGATTGCCATGATTATGAAATGATAAATTAGATTTCTTTTCTATGTACTTTGTATTGGCTGTAGGTTATAACATGTGTTTGTTCATGTTTTAGTGATTTGATTTACTGATTATGACTAAATTTCAGTGATTTTCTTTAAATTATATAATACACTTCGGTTATAAATAAATTTCAGTGATTTTTATGATACTTTTTGGTGAGTCTTGTGTTTGCTCAGCCCTTTTAAAATTAATTTTCTTAGACTAGTCATATTTTACACACACAAAAAAACGATTTTCAGTTCCTTTATTTCTTTGATGGTTTCACTTATCCTGACTCGCGTTGCTACTAATTTTTCTTTTCAAATTTAGAGGTTACCCTCTTAATCACAAACTTATTGGTTGATTTTACAGTTTCTTCATTTTAAGAGCTTTTGATTGAAACTTAACTGTTTTTATGCATGCTTATCAGAAAAGCACTAATAGCGAAACAGTTTGACTAATTTTTATTGTTGCAGTTTCAAATAGTTATGCGCATGGAAAAAAACAACTGTATGTTGCTTTTTTTTTTTAAATTTGGTAACTTTCTATTGCATTCAGTAATTCTGTTTAGCCATATTCTGTCTGTAAAAAGGTAGATAATACATGACAATTTTTTCGTTTTGGCTTATGCATCTATAATTTCACAAGTAAGATCTTTTTATCCAATAATCTCTGTTCAGTACTGATTTTCTTCTGTCATTTTTTTTTTTTTATCTTATTTTTTGTGAATAATCCAATTGTGGTTGTTTTTCTCTTAAAAGATTCTTCAATATACATAATGACTACAAAGTCCATTTCAAGATGTATGATAACCTCATGTCCACATTTAATTGTAATCTAAGGTAGACTACTATCGACTATTGTTGGTGTACTATAGAGTAACCTCCCTTGATATTGACAGTTAAATCCTTATGTCCCACATTATTATATTATTATACATACTGTAGCTTTTCCTCACTACCCTAAGTATATAAGTTTCTTAAAGCAGAGATTGTCAGCTCTATATTGGTATTGTTTGACATGGTATGGTATCAAGTTCTGTAGATTTTGGAAGTCCCGTAATAATTAAACTATTAAGTAGAGCATACATCCACCTCTATCATTGGTTTTGGTTATTCATGTATCTCCAATACAATGTCCTCATCCTTTATTTTTGTTCTCATAAAATAACATCACACTTGCCGAAAGCATTTTTCATCAATGTATCTTTGATAAAAGATAAGTCTGTTATTAAGTTTGGATGTTTGGTTAAAATCTATAGGGGTCCTCGAGTTCTTTTACATATTGCATGTTTAATATAAAAATAATACAACCAGATTCAAACTTGTATAAGCAATGCAAATTGATGTAATACCCAATTGCATTTTTACCCTTGTCTATGTTTTTAAATAAAAAATATAAAAAAAAGACCGTGTATATATATTCCTATATACTCACACAATGAAGAACATAGATGTTTGCAAATTTTCTCTCTTGTCGGATGATATCAAAGCTAGTTCATGGAGTAATTAGGTCTTTTTAGTAGATATTCTTGGACTATATTGCTTTTTCTTATTGCAACAGTACTCTTTCAAACTGACATTTCTTATATTAACATATTAACATGAATGAATATGTACTCTTAATCCATCAAGGTACTTTTAAAAAAAATGTTGGATATGTTCATGGATATTTGATAATTTTTCACATTTTTCTCACAGTGTAAGAAGAAAAGGGGAAATATCCATGTTGAAGGACATCTTGCGGTTAATTCCCCAGTTGTGGGGGTGGGGGTTCGAGTGGTCAAAGATGTTACAGTGGCTGACTTGTAACTCCTCAGCCTCTCCCTTTGTGGATTCGAGTCCTGTTTGGGGCTTTCATGAGGGGAGGTTTTCCTGCTAACCTGTGGTTGCCAATGGTTCAACCGAGATATAAGTCTGGAGTCTTCCTCCACCAATAATTAGCTGGACATTGCCTATATGACCATAACTGTGTCAGTGCAATGTAACAAAAAACAAATACCCTTGGTTAGATATCTAGACAAATCACAAGATGGAAGTCCTTGGACAAGACTATTTAAATACCAAACATTGCATTGGTAGTTCCTATTTAAGTACAAGCTCTTCACAGGAAGTGAGAAGTTGAGAGGGGTAATAATAAATTTAAAATATTTTTACCAAATGGTATTTTACATTTAAACCTAAACCCATAAAAAATATATTATAATAGAAGAGTATAAAAAGTACCTACTTGCAATCAGTGAACATTAAGGGGAGACTATCCGTTGGCTTTTCCAGGAACAAGCGAGCTGGTCGTGACCCTATTCCCCCAGCAGCGCGGAGCAGAATGGACGAGAACATGAACTATGCACAGGAACTGAAACGCATGGGAGCAACGTAAGTAAAAAAAAAAACACAAAAACAATGGCACGTATAGCTGTAAAACTGCTATATCAAGCCTTTTGAACATGTTTTCTTAGGTGGTTTGTGCTGCTTTCTGTCAAGTTTTTTTTTTTAAAGTTGAGAAAATGATAAAAAATGGTTTCATGGAACTGTTAGAACCTGTCACAATAAACTTATTTATGATGAAATGGTACAATAGTTAAAAAATAGTCATCTGTTAGTCTGAATGTCTTTTAGCTTCACTTAACAAAGAAATAAAAATAGAGCAATTGTTGTGACCCTCTCTTCGATGTCCATGTTAATTAACCTTTTTGGCTAGTTGTTTTTCCTCAAAACTGTTATAAATATTCCCTTTTAAATTCTCTTTAAAATTCTCTTTAAAAAATCTGATTTTTCAATAATCTATGAAACCGCCCTTCTAAAAGTCTTTGAAAAATATTCATTTTTATCTATGGAATGTCTCTCCCATAATTTTCATGTATATACAAAAATATTCTTTCATTGAAATTTTCATTTATTTATGCATTCAAATATTCCTTTCAATATCTATGGATTTTTTTTCTTTAATTATGAAAAAAAAATCTAATAGTTATTTCTGAAAAAAGATCCCCAGATTATCTGATGAAGAAATGTTACTTCAATTATCATTCTATGGTATTGTACTAACCTGTACTCAATTATATTTCATTTTATTTTAACCTGATTGATTTTATGTTTCTACTCATCTATTGGAATTCTAACCAGATTATACCCTGTTTGTGTTAAACTTCATCGTACGTGGCACCATATGACCTGTTACGTGTCGATGTGCCGTAAAACCCAAAATACTTATTTATGGTATTGTTTGTTAGTCTTACGTAAATTTTTCCTTAAATATTTGTATCTTCAAAATCTTCCTTAAAATTTTCCTGAAAAAATTATCCTGTTTATGTATACTTTCCCTAAAATATGTGTATCTACTTCCTTTACTGGGGGTGCCCATGGCGTAATGGTAGAGTCACCATTTGTAACTCTTTTGACTTCTTAGCCTCCCACCGTGTAGGTTCGAATCTCATTCGGGGCGCAGGACTTAATGTGGATTGGTTTTCCAGCTGAAATCCTCCACCAAAAAGCTGGATGTTGCTATAATGATCATTATTGGTTGCTGCAATTTATTTCAAAAACAAAACAAAACAATCTTCCTTGACTGGTCTATGGCATCTTTTTTCTATGAAAACTGATATTTTTCTTTTCTTTATAAATATTTTCCTAAATATTTTTAAGTAAAAAAATATCTTCCTGTTAAATTTTGAAAAATAAATACCCCTTTAATAAATATTGGAAGTGTTTATTTATCTAGGAAAAAAGAGTAAGTTAGTTATCTCTGTAAATGTTTCTCAAAATTACACTTAGTTCTCTAAGAACACTGATACTTTATTTACCACATCTGCATAAAAGCATTTCCTTATTAAATTGTACCTATCAATAAGCCCGATTCTTTAATTCTAAACATGCTGACCATGACTTGATAAAACTTCAGCAGTTAGTAAAGATCAAATCAGTCGACTCCTTTTGGAAGCTGCCTTATTGAGATATACTAGTTGTTGCTGAATCTCAGGCAAAATTTCATGTTTCCACATTCATATATTTTTCAGCAAATTTTTAAGACTTTGAATGGCTTTGTAATAAATGTGTTGTGGTAAGAGTTCATTATCATAAAAATTGTTTCTCTTTTTATCCTTTCATTCCTCCAACAGAAGAGAGTAAGTGTTCTTTGTCTGTATTGCCCGTTGTGGATGTATCAAGTATTCATTTGCCCATAATCTCAGAAAAAAAATGAGAGAGACAAAATGCTAACATAAAACACACAGTCAGCCTGGCTTCGGATAATAAATGATTGAAATTTTTAAGATATTTGTTTGGAATTCGTAAATAAATGGCGGAGGGGGAGAAATAGTAAGGATAATTTGAGTATTTTAATGTCTTATATTGCAATCTTCATCATAGCAGACCTGAAGAAGATATTTTAAAATATTTTAGATAATACCTAGAAAGAAAACTATTTAATTAAGCTAAAAAGCATGTTAAGTAACATACTTATTCTTAAGGTTCCAGATTGTGAAAACGTGCAAGAAATGGAAGGAAAGAATGAACAAATGTGCACTTTGTCTTCCAGTTCTTGAAATAACAAAGAACAAAGCATATAACATGTTGTTCTGCATATACCCCCACTTTAGTCAGACTGCAGCACAAAACACCACCCTAAGACACCCCAAAACAGTGAAATACATATAACACAGTTCAACTAACTTTTGTTTGACTTGATATATACCCCCACTTTAGTCAGACTGCAGCACAAAACACCACCCTAAGACACCCCAAAACAGTGAAATACATATAACACAGTTCAACTAACTTTTGTTTGACTTGATAAGAAAACTTGCATTATAAGCAAGATAAAATATTCTGAGCACAATAGAGAGCTATTAAAAAAAGTCCTGCACCTTATATTTCTTTGACTCATTCTTGCTTTGAATAATTCTAAATTTCCCACAAACACCCTTTATCTTTGCTTATGCCTCATGTATATTCATTGAGTATTGCTATTTGACACTTTTCAACAGATAATTTTTGCATATTTTGTCATTTTTATTTGCTTGATTTAACATTCGTGCATATTCTTAAACAACTATCACAAACATAACAAAATGATAATATTAAATTTATAAACAACAATCATTTAAAATTACTATTTGACTGTCCACCCTCGAAATATTGTGGTTTTAGGGATGGTATAAACACCACAACATGAACAACTAAACTTTGTAATTCCTCCCAAAATAATGGTTATTGTGGGTTTAAGGGGGCAGATATCATTACCACGAACAGAAAACAATTAAAATTTGTAATTCCTCTCATAATTATTATTGTGCTTGGGGGTGCCCGTGGGAGTCGGGGATATCATTACCATGAACAGAAAACAATTACCAGTAAATTTTGTAATTCCTCTCAAAATTTTAAAATTATCATTATTGTGGTTTTGGGGTGGGTGGGGGATGATATAATTACCACAAATAGAAAACTACTAAATTTTGTAATTCCTCTCAAAATAATTATAATTGGGTTGGGTGGTGGGGGTATATATTTACATGCAAATAACACCATAACTCCATTAACATAAAACATACCTAATGGTGTTTTCTGCAAGTAAAGGGTTACTGGGTAGTCAGCCATCCCAGACCAGGACATAAATATAACATAAACTTAAAAATGGTACTGGTAAAGCTCCCATAACAACACTCAAACCCTGAGTTATTTTCTAAAACTGGTTCTTTTAATGTCAGGATAATATGACTAGACCTGGTAGGAAGAAGCTAGGATCTGGAATGCATTTATTTTTTCTGAGAAAAATACATTTTTTTTGGTTGAAAAAAAAAAATATTGGGGTATGTACATTGTACCACTGCAATAGTTGTTATTATTTTCTGTTTTGCGGTTTGGTTTTTCTGTGTTTATGCTACACATGCTTAGAAATGTAAAAGTCAATATATTTATGAACAAAACTAGTTATTGTGTATATGCTAGGTGTTTTTGTTGTAAACACAGTTGAAATTGTTTATTGTCACATATATCAGAATGCTAGAAATGTATTTATAACAAGAAAAGGGACAGTCATAGCTTTTGTTTGGGTGCAAATAACCTCCATGCTAGAAAATAAAGAAAAAAAATATGTAACTAGACAATATCTGTGCTGGAAAACAAAGGGAGATAAGAAAGTGTTTTTCTACATACAGAATTATCTTTCTTCTTTGATGTTTGATTTAGGGCATTACTTCCTCTTAAAGTAAAGGTATTTTAAGGATTCTGTTTTTGTTAATTCCCAGTGTTGAATGTATTAATTATTGCAT
This sequence comes from Sinonovacula constricta, assembly GCA_007844125.1. Lineage (NCBI taxonomy): Eukaryota > Metazoa > Mollusca > Bivalvia > Cardiida > Solecurtidae > Sinonovacula > Sinonovacula constricta. The sequence goes on from CM017568.1 coordinate 17,699,271, forward strand.
TACTACAATTATGAAACAAACTAGATTATAATGTTTTGGGCTTGTTAAAGCCTTATTTTAATTGCTTGTCTGAACAGGACAAATAAAATAATATGTCATTGGTGTTGATACTGACAAGAACTCCTTCAGCTTTTTATTTATTATATACTAATGATTGACCTTATTCTTTTTAATTATAAACATCTATTAAACGGTTTTGATTTTTAAACACTAATTTCCAACTACTACAGAAAAGTCTGACTTTTAAGAAATTAGTAAATTTAATAAATATATCTTTTTCCATTCATTTCCATTTTAATCTGCTTTACAGGGTTAAGATAACCATTTAATATTTAAGATTGAAGATATTTACTGTTCACAGACACAAATAAGACAGATTGTCAATGTATTAAATCAAAATACAAAAGAATGATGCTCAATAATGCTTGGTGATTGATTTTACTGTGTTGTCTTGTTTTAAATTTTATAATATATGTATCTTTGTTTACAGATTAAAACATAATTTATAACAATCATTTTGTCATCGATTTATGAATTTTATCATGCTTTTTAGGGTAAAACCAATTTTGATTACAAGTTACCAATCAAAGATGATCAGATAATAATTGAGTAACTGTAATTTATTTAAAATAACCATGCTCAGTTTCTGCACATGTACTAGTCTAACAAATTGCACATTAGTAGATAATTTCCATATAAAAAAAGCACTTAATTTTTCTTAATTTCTGTCTGTGTTTCAGTATATATGAGGCTGTAAATGATCGACAGGGCAAAAATCAAAAGGAGCTAAACGTGGAGAAGGGTGACATCTTACAGGTTAGTCAAACAGTAAAACCAGGACCCAGAAGTTAAAGTTTCCAAGTTGCAAGCACATATTTTGTCTTTCAGTAACTTGACACCTTGTACCTTGCTGAACCAGGTAGCGCAATCAGTTGAGCATCAGGCTCCAGATACTGGAGGCCAGGGGTCCGATCTAAAGTCATGAAAGCATAGTAGTGGTATAGCTCAAGCAAATATAAGGCTGGCCAGGTGTCAGGATAATGTGTGGTATCATGCCAGGAGTTCATGGCATGCTATGTACAATGAAGGCAGCACTAAATCTGCTCCACATAAATACTGTCTCCAGACTACCAAAATACTTTTGGTGGGACAATAAACCCAATAAAAAAACAGAACAAATATCATGTACCTTATAGTAAACACTGTTCAGGTTACTGATGTAAATATATATAAAAAAGTTGTACCATCTTGCAATAAACAATTTACTGTATTTTCTCACTTATAAGACGGGGATTTTTTCTTTAAATTTCATGTTCAAAGTATGGGGCTCGTCATGGGCGGGTCTACGACCTGGCAAAAAAAAATTCACTATGCTTTAGGGTGAAAACATACCACATAAACTTGTTAGCAGTTATCCAATGACCTGCCATGTCGTCATTATCAACTGCCGATAATTTACCTTATTTGAACTTTGAATTCTGTCTGTTAATGATTAACTGTCTCAAATACAATTCCATTTGTTCTGCATGAAATGGCTTATTATCCATTAGTAAACACTGAAACAAACATTCTTCAGCCTGCCAAATACACCAAGTTGTTATTTACTTGGTGTTTCTGTGTAGACTTGCCTCATTACATAGGTCAAGTGACTGACTCTAAGATAAGCTGTTGTCAAGGTGATATCGATCGGAGCAGTTTGACAGAGTGGGAGTTACAATATGTTTTTATAAGCAGCTGCCGATTACATTTCTCCATGAAGTTATTGATTGTCAGCATGTACACAAGGTCAGTGCACTGTTCCCTGATATATCGTGTACTGTCAAACCAGACTTGGTGATGTAGATCAAAGAAATTAATGTCGTGCCGCCACGCGCTACAGGATAGCAGTGCAGCTGAGACTAGATACATCCCACAGTGTTTGAAAATTACAGTCACTGTTTATCAATTAACCCTTTGGTGAGACAGCATGACTGGCCAATGCTCCTGTTCGTTTTTTTGCTTCGTCTTATAAGCGGGCCGAAGCAGAAACCGGCAATTTCACAGGTGAAGTAAGGGGGGGGTTGTCTTATCAGCAAATAGTCTTATAAGTGAGAAAGTACGGTAGATACAATTCTGAAAGAAGACCCTAATAAAAGAAGTTTATGTAAACAAATAAATGTTTAAACAGATAGATGATACATATATGACATATGCCTATGAATTTTTTCTGTACACAAACAGTAGACATAACATACCTTTTGATACATTGGTATCATCAGTTATAGTTGTCCTAAAAAAAAAACTAAAAAAATTGCAAAAGTTTGTTCACAAAGTTTCTTCCAGGAAAACTATTTAATAACACAGTTTTGTTTGTCAAATAAATATCAATGGTTGGAAAATGATTTAGTATCTTACTAATATATGAGGCAGGATTTTAAGTTGTTATCTACTGCTGATTAAAAACATTGGCTAAATTGCATTAAAATCTGTTGCTGATTTTGTAGAGTTTTGACTGCGATGGGCCTCATTTTATTTTTTTTTTTTTAATTTCAAAAGAAAGAGTTGTTTTCATTACTAACAAAAATTCTATTTTATAGGTTCTAGACAAGTCTAGGAACTGGTGGAAACTGAAGAACTACCAAGGAGAGACAGGTTATGCCCCCTATACTATACTGAAGGAGTACCAGCCTATTGATGATTTTGATAATGTGAGTATATAACTCTGCCCTCTGGCCCATTGGACACACCTACCTAGCAATGCCACTCCCACTTAATTATAATAATGTGTAAAATAATTGTGTGTATACAGCTTTGCCCCTCCCACACATCCCCCTATTAACCTACCTACTTGTATGATAATGTGAGTACACATCTCTGCCACACTCATACATATGACACACCCTCTTGCAATGCCCTTCCCACATTATTATTATTGTGTGGGAACAATGCTCTTGCCTCTTAAGCAGTGTCCCTCCAAGTTAACTATGAAAATGGGAATACATATCTCCACCCCATCATTTTATTGTTCCACTCTCTTTATGGTAGTTATGTGTATAATAATGGGAGTACACATACCTGCCCCCATCGCATATTTGCCACGCCCTAGCAGTGCTTTCCCTCCTTATTATGATAATGTTAGTACAATGCTCCACGCCTCTCACACATGTGATACCCTGTAGCTAAATACCTCCCTCCCTACCAGCTGAGCTGATTTGTTCATATTTTGTCTTGGTTGCCATTTATTCATGAATATTCATGAATATTGTATCAAGTCAAATAGTTCATGTACAGATGTAAAACTCATATGGCATGCACATTTAACAATGTTGAAATGTTTTATGTAAAAATAGGCAGCCTTTTGTCCGTTATAATCCACACTTGGTTCTAAAGTAGGTTTGATGTTGCAGAAAACACAATGTTACACAATATACAAGGGAATGCCTTCTTGATAACGCAAAGCTGTCTATGTACATATAACCACTCATTGTTGGAAAACAACACACACAACCAAAAGATATGTAAACAGTTGTCATGTCATGTCATGAAAAAGTATGTATGTGTTTATTGTGGTAAAAAACTCTTCACTAGATGATAAAATAATAAAAGTGGTTAAGCCTAGAAAGTAGGCTTAAGAAAAATAGATAAATAGCATGTTGAAATTCATTGTTATCAATATAATTTCACATAATACCTGCCCTTTATTACATCTACTACACATTCATCTTGATATTTATTTGCTGTCATTTTATTTTAATTATGATATCATTAACAATAATGTAATAGGGTTTATGAATTATATGTGTATATATATATATATATATTATGGCACACTGATGTAAAATTTAACAAATTTAACAATCAAAATTTCAACAGTAACAGTAAAACACTTCATCTTAATGCTACTAAAGCTTAGTAGCTTTTCTGATATTTGCTGTCTAATTGGCTTTTCTTTTTGACACTTAATCTCTAAGTCAATGTATAGTTATAAATCAACCCTTTTTCTCATTGTACCCATAATGTCATGCTTAGCTTGTGATAATTCAGCTAATTTTTTTTATGGTTTCAAATTAATCAATCAGAAAAAATATACGTGGGATTTTTTTTATTATTTCTTTTTTCTTAAAACGTAATAAGTAGTAATTCTATACCATTATATAATTTTAGGATTGCTAGTCGCTGTTGCTATAGAAATGCCCACGTCATTTCTGATGGTAGGGTAGTCAGAGTTAGACTCCATGACTGCTATTGTTACTATAGTAACGCATGATTATATTTAATACAAAATAATTATTTTGCAGTATTTTCTAACACACATTACAGTTACCATTTTTACATTAAAAATAGATTATTGACTTATATATTTTTTGCAATTTTAGTGCTTTTTTTTAATAATTTGTAAGGCTGAGAAGCATCCCTATTATTTTCTAACACAAATTTATGTGACTATTCATAATTTTAGCAAAGCAGAGCTGTATGAATGCTTTCTTGCTCTTTCATTGTTTTTGTTATTTTGTTTTGCATCTTGCCGTTAGAATGCATGATGTTTCAATTTGTTATATGTTTGATAAACAAATATTATATATTAAGATAACACATTTTTAAGTGTATTAAATCAGATGTCATTTGTATGCCACTGGCTGCAATATCTCAGGTGGTAGAGCGCCAACTTGTGGATTGGGAGGTCGTGAGTTCAAACCCCAGCAGGGTCAAACCAAAGACTTTAATGTTGGTAGTAGTGGCTTCCTTCCTAGCGCTCGGGGCTAAGGGGACAGCATTACGCCTGACTCCTTGGTGTCAGTATAATGGACCAGCTGGGTTCATTCCCTGGGCACCTCATAAGTGACCCTGTGCTATAATGAAAGAAATGTCGCTGCTCAATATCGGCAAAAATGCAGGCTAATCCCAATGCCATCCCTCATTTGTATGCCAGAAAATCTTCCTAATAACTGATGTGGGGGCACCCATGGTAAAGTCACTGATTTGTAACTTCTCTGACTGCTAAGCCTCACACCGTGAGGGTTCAAGTTCCGTTCAGTGCGAGGATTTAATGCGGGAAGGTCTTCCAGCTGACTTGCGGTGCGCCAGCGGTTCTACTCAGATACAAGTCTAGGATCTTCCATAATGATCATGATTGGTCATGCAATATATTTCAAAAACACACAAAATATGTGATGTCAACTGAATCTGTTGGAGGATTGGAGACATTTGTACACCAAGATAAAATCTAGGCAGGGAGTATTGATTCCTTTAGTAAAAAGTTTCACCTTTACCTACAGTAAAATTAATGTCTAAGTTACCTTTATTTTATATAATATTATTTTGTTATTTTTATGTTTTGTGATGTTTTTAGGGTGGGTATGGACGCCGATAGTTTTAAAAAGTGAGAGACATTAATTACGTAAGCCTTGCAGTCGTAAAACTGCCTTACCTTGTATTGAACATGTATCGCAATTAACACACAACATCACACATAGACCGTTTGTTTCTTAGCTTGTTATCAGCTTTTTGGCTTATCTCACGCTGTGTCAACAAAAATTCTCTCTGCCATTAACATCTTTTGCTGCTTTATATTTCTATAAAATTTTCTTCATGCTGAAGAACAACATAACATTATTAAATATTTACAATGATGCAGCATGCTTGCTGTATAGATTCTTATAAAAAAGCTTGGCATTAGATTTTTATGAGAGCTTTTTAAATTTTATTGGTGTTTTTTACTGACAAGTTTTAGATTATTGGTTTGTTGTGAGTTCATTATTATATTTCTTCCATTAATTCAGAAATACGTTTAATAAGACAGGTTAAACTAATTTCAGGAGAACTTTAATCAGTTTATCAGTAACAAGAAATGTTGTTTGCACATTGCTAAATGAGAAGAGTTGTCTGCACGTAACTACTTTAAATCTTTGCCTCTCTGTGTGGTTTAACCTTTTACTTGCTGGAAACACCATTAGGGTGGGGGTGTTTTATCTCAATGAAGTGGATGGTGTTTCCAGTAAGTAAAGGGTTTAACTTCTAGACAAAGGTGAAAATTGTAAAATTTCTTCAAGTAGCACTGGACATGGTAGTGCAATTGGTAGAGCATCGGCTCCAGGTACGGGAGGCATTGGGTTCAATCATGGGCCACAACATTCTTAAGTCGTTAAAAATGGTAGTGGTATAGCTTCCATGCTAATGCTCAAGCAAATATAAGGGTAGTTCCACGGCTGGTTGGCTCGGTGTTGGGATAATGTGACTGGGTGTGGTATCATGCCAGGTGTTCATGGCATGCTAAAGACAGTCAAGGCAACACTGTATCTGCTTCAAGTGGACACTATCTCCAGATAATTGAAATACTGTTGGTGAGACGATAAATCCAATAAACAAACAATCTTCAAGCGGTCTTGCATTGTGCTGGTGATTCCACCCAGGCTTTTGTCTGAGGTCTTCTTCCACCAGAAAGCATGGATTTTACTTTACTGACCATAATTGTTTCACTGCAGTGTATTTAAAAATTAAAAATAAATAATTAAGATACTAACACATTAATATATAAATAAAACATTATTTACATATTTATTTTAAACGTACATGTATTCTACTTTAAATCACTTCTACCAGGTTCTACTGAGAGAAGCTTGTATTTTAAATGTAGAAATATTTATGAAGAAAAATTCTCACTTCGATTTTCCTTTCTTCTAAGTCATGTATATAAGATATAATACAAACCTTTCAAAAACATATATAAAAATGAATTGCTCTTTTTTGTCACTTTTTCTCTTTTAGTTTTTTTTCATCAACTATTATGTTCCTCTGTAATAAAATAGTAACTAACAGTTTAACAGAATAAATAAATGTTAAACCATGTTTGGGATTTTCAACTGTATTCAGTACACAACCAAATCCACGTTATCAAAATGAAAGAAATGTTTTAATTATCTCCCTTGTGAGAAGGTATTTTCATATACATTATGTAAGAAATATAATGAATTGTATTTTTGATTTGCTTATGTTAATAAAAACAAAATGCTCAGGCCTTTTAATAATCTATTAACTAAATCAGTAAGATTCCATTTTATGTACATGCTTGAGTCTTGAGTGTTTTCAAAATGTTAAAAAGTGAAAAAAAATCTTAAGTTATCTGCAGTCACATATACCAAATACCTACCCATAAGGGAGGTAAGAATGAAGGTTTTTTAATAGTTTGAGTAAAATCTCTTTACATACAAACAGAGGGAATTTTCCCAAAAATATTAATTTGTACAGGAATTACATACATGTAGCATGTATCCCATGTTAAAACATCTTTTTATTCCATTTTTTTTTCTTAAATTGTTCTTTCAGAAATTCTGCTGTTTTTCTTTATTTCCTTTTTGCTTGTGTCGAACATAGATATTTTACTGTTTTTGATTGGTTATTGAGTTGACCGTGTAAGCAACAGCATCAAAATTTAATAGCAAAGTAAAAATATGTGATAAAGTTTATTTTTAGTTTTTGTAATTACTTTAACTCTGCCCTTACATGCCTTTCAGTGATTAATTAATATTCAAGACATCTCTTATGCCAATACTAAATAGATACAAATGCAATTCATAGTGTTGGCTTTTGGTACGAAAAGTCTCTGGTTTCAAACTATGGTCACAAAGTACCAAAATTGCCAAAAATGGTTGTGATGTAATTCCTTTGTTAAGCTCAAGCTGATGTCTGTGTAGTTCAGTAACAATCTGGCTCTGTGAGACTAGGTGCTGTATTATTTTAGGTGTGTTCACCACATGCTAGTGCAACCAAAACAGAAACATTCATGTTTTTGTAAAGATGCCACCTATGTAGTCATTAAGATGATCAACAAAAAACTCTGTGGATGTCTGTCTAATTAACGTTTATTCAAATTTTTATGCTCACATTTTATCTATTATTGCTGTCACCATTTGCTTTTGTAAGTAGTGTTTAATCTTGTAAAGTCATACATTGTTGAACTGTCCTTCGAGCCCTATTTTGCATTGAAAAACATTTTTTTAACAAGTTTTTAACTTAAATCTGCTCAGTTTTGACATTCTTGATTAAACACTGCTTCATTATCGGACACTTTTTATTAGTACTTATTTACTTGCAACATATTTCACTCACACATGACATTAAATGTTTATGACATCATTGATGACATCACAATGTCTTCTATGACATCATAGATAATTTAAATCTAGTACGATGTTGATATATTTTAACCTTTTCTCAAGTTATGATGTCATAACTTTCAACTTAACATCATGGTTTTATGTCTAGTGTGACGTTGCAGTATTTTACCAGGTGCTTCTTAACTTTTTGACATTAGCCTATGTCCTAACACATGACGTAATTCATGTTTTACATCCGGTTTTAAAATAACATATTTTCCTTTACTTTTGCTAATCTAACCAATGTTCCTTTTTACAGATGCTCCCTTCTTACTAGAGATATGCACAAAGGAACATTATTTCACTAGTAAGATATATGGAAAACTAACACTAACATAATGCATGTCCCCATTTGCAGAATGGCTTTGTAGCAAATTATAAATTTGTTTTTAATATCCTTATTAATATATTGGATGTCTGATGGTAACAGTTTATTTCATGGAAGCATATTTTTTTTTAAATCATAAAATGGGATCTTTTTGTTTTAAAAAAATCTCAAAATGGTATGATGACAATAACATTAAATTAAGTTCCCATAAATAGTAGACATAATTATGCACATCAAGAATTGCTACTGTTTAGCAAATTTTCTTTAAAAACACCTTGTACCTTTAGTTTCATGGCATAGTTATGATAAAATTAATATAATTTAGATTAATATAAAATTACTTGCAGATGGGGTTGTTTAACAGATTTGAAGTCTGGTGCTATTCTGATGCCTTGTCAAAGTGTTTTTATAAGAATTAGAAATCAGTTATCATCCCTCAAAATGACCTTATAGAACAATATTATATATTAGATCAAAATACATTTAATTATGCTCTTGGAAGTATTTAGATGCCGATTAAGTTACATGATTGCTTTTCAACTGCATATTAGCTTAGGCATTTTTCAAACATGTATTTAATTTATGAAGTATTATTTGACTGTCATCATTATCAACTGCTTTCTATACAATTGTATTAAAATAAAATATGCATTTCTGTGTAGTTTGAATGCTGGATTGTATTCTTGGCAGCATTTTTCATTTTAGCAGAACTTGAATTATAGAAGCATTAATGGTAAGCATGTTTAGAATAAATCAAAACTACTTTTCAAAAAATTCATTTCTATCTTGTTAATTAAGCATATAAAGGGTAAAAATATAAGCTTATGGGAGATGAAAAAAGCTTTCTGAAGCAAAACTGCTTCCTTGTAAGGAATGACTATATTAACCATGCTACTTTGGATGCTAATGGCACACAGTGGCTGGTACATTTCTTGGTCCAAGATTGTAAAACTTTAAGCTGAACTCTATCATCCTAAAGCATCTGCTTGGTTAGGTTTCAAATTTTATTTCAAATTCAACCAATCAGATCCGTTAAGTAGACCTCGGTCTCAAACCCAGTGTTCTATTACCTCTGAAATTATAGTCTGAGTTGATGATCTAGTCAGTCACAATAGCACCAGATTTTTTGAAGTGGTGGAAGACAAATATATACCGGTATGTAATAAACATGAAAAAGATACTTACATGCATTTTGTTTGTATTTATACCATGTACTTTTGGATATGCATCTTTAAAGATTTGTAGAAAGTTTATTGCTTAAAAATTTACAAAAAAAATAATTTGAACCTTTAACAAGAAGGGACTGGTTTCATGGGACACCCGTGGGCAAGTGGTAGAGTAGCCAACTTGTAACTTCCCTGACTGCTTAGCCTTTCACCAATGTGGGTTTGAGTCCTGTTCACGGTGAAGGACATAATATGGGAAGGTCTTTCAGCTGACTTGAGGTTTGCTGTGGTTCATCTTAGACATTTGTCTGCGGTCTTCCTCCACGGAAATAGCTGGACGTCACTAAAATGATCATAATTTGTTGCTGATATGAATCTTTGAAAACAAAAACAAACAAACTGTCACATGATTTGTATGTAAATCCTCTCTCTTTTCTTATTCAGTTTCTGTTCAGAACTACCTCATGTTCTCAAACTTGATCACAAACAAAAATGTGCCAATTCTTCAGTGTAAATTAGGTCAGCCATATACCGCATGCTGTACACTTGCACTCACTTGATAAATAGATTTCTGGTAACTGACTTGACTAATCATTAAGGACCTTCCAGAAGATCTTTTGTTTAACTTGTTTAAAAAAAATGTTATTGTTGTATTAACTTAAAGATTTTGGTGAGATTTCACAATCAGTAACAAATTTCTCAAGCTTAAAAGATGCATATCAGTTTATGTATTTATTCATACAGGACCTTGGTGATAGTTTTAGTTTATAGATAATTTGTTACTTTCCATACTCATTTATTTTTATTACTTTTCTTTGTCATTCAGTTTACTTGCAGATGGATAAGAGAAAGCATCAGTAAATAAACAGTAAAATTGTATAGAATAATCATTAATTCAACAACTCAAAAGGTCAGGAACGCCTGTGGCCGAGTGGTTAAAGTTGCCGACTTGTAACTCTTCAGCCCCACACTGCATGCGTTAGAGTCCCAGTCTGGCTTTATATGGGGAGGTTTTCCAGCTAACCTACATTGCACCAGTGTTTCTACCCAGACATAAGTGTGGGGCTTACCTCCACCAATAATTGACTGGATTTCACCAATATGACTATAATTAAGTCAGTTCGATATAACAACAGCAAAACACACATTGGTATGAACTGATTATTGAGCTGTTTCTTCAACCATTTGTGTACCATGTACCATGATGTTTATAAGGGTTTTGATACATTTTTCTTTTAAATACAATGGTCACACAACTTGGCATAGGTACTGAAAACAGAATTTGTTAGGATAGAAGATAGAGTGTTAGTTCCAAATACTGGCATCCATGGGTCTAGACCTGGACTCCAAAATGCCAGAGTTGTCAAAATGGTCATAGTTAAAGACTGAGGTTCAAGAAAAAGAAGGAAGTTCAATAACTCATCTGTCTGGTATCAGGATAATGTAGACATATGAACTCTCCCACTTTTGGGGGAGACTCCTACTTTTTAGGTTAAAAATTATTTTAAACTCCCTACTTGGAAACAGACAAGTTTCCTTTTTTGTTTATATGAAAATAACAAATCTCCCACTTAGCACGTGAAAATCTCCCATTTGGCCTCAGAAAAAGTTCACATGTATGAAAATGTGACTAGTTGTGGTATCATGCAGGTGTTCATATCATGCTGTTCACACTAAATGCAGCACTAATATTTTCTTCTAATGAAACAATTGTTTCTGGGTGCTGAAAGATTGTTGAAAGATTGTTGGTTAGTCCATTACCACAACACAACAAATACCTGAAATGGCCTTTATTTGCAGTCAATTGATCAATTAAGGAATAATTTACTGCAAAGTTTGTCAATTATATTGTAGATGTATGCATGGAAACTGTTATATAACTGCTTGTGGAACTAATATATGTATATAAATTGATTAGTATATTAATATTATTATACAAGTACTTATGTGTAATTTTGAAAAAAAGGTATATAAAATATATGTACTGCATGTGACTTTAAATCAACAACCATTGTTGACTAACTTAACCATTAGATTTTAAATTGTGAATTCAACAAAAAAAAACTTGTTGGTGGAATATGACTTGACATTTTAAGTATAAGGTACTGGCAATGTACCTTGGATATACTAAACACTAAGTTAATGTTGATGTTATTGGCCTCTGACCTTATTGTAACTTGTTTCTCAGATACCACAAAATTTATTTCTGACATAAGTATTTCTGGATTAAATCTACAAAGCCGAGTCTTTGTGGATTTTAGCAAAAATTACTTTTGAAGAAAAGAAAAATCCGTTCTTTTTTTATTATTGCTTCTTGCAACCCCAAAATGCCCTGAAATGGTTGATAATGCATAATAATGAACCTTTACAGGTTAACTTATTTTTTTTATTGTAAGAATTTAAGTATGACTGCAATGAACTGTTTTACAATAAACTGCAATATGGTCACTTTAAAAACCTATTCCTTGCTGGAAACACCAATATGTTGGGAATTTGTTTTATGTCAAGTAGGTAAAGGGTGTTTCCAGCAAGTAATGTATTACTGATAGATGCTTTTAATCTTTTTATAGTAAATGGCATTAATTAAACCAAGAAAGAAAATCAATACTTTTGTATTGTCAATTTGGTTTAAAAGCTTTCATGTGCACAATCGAAGTTTGAGGATCATGTATGCAAGACTTGCTACATCTCTGCAGAATGACTATACATTTGTAACCATTGCTGCAATCCTTGTTAGGACCATTTGTAGGGATTGCTCCATAAAGGGTCTTGCATCCATATTTGGCATCAAAGCAGGAAAGACTAGGATCCTATGTCCAAAGAATTCCTTTTTCTATAATATATTTGTTTTTATTACAGCCATTGTAATCCATTGTAGGTAACTCTTATAGATTGAAGCAGAAAATGCAGCCACAGTTAATCTTATCTTTTCAATACTTATGTGTGATCAATTACTGTATTCGATACATTTGACCTTGCACCTTCCAAAATATTGATCTATTATCATGGGAATTAAAAAATATTAAGAATATTATATGTTTTAGGGTAAAATTATGATGCAGGAAGCTGATAATAGAGTGCCTAGTTTAAAATATAACCAATGTTGGTGTTTGAGATTATGTAGGCTTGTGCATGCTATGGTTAGAGGCTATACAGGATACTAAAAATAGCATAGTATTAAATATTATTGCCCATAGTCACATTGTCAAAAATGCTTGACAACAAGGAAAGGGAGACAGTTATTTGTCTTATTTTGCATAATTTTTCTTTTAATGACATTCCTTCTCTGTCTATTTAATCACTCTAAAAAAGCAGTCTCTTCAAAGTTACTAATATCATTATGATATTTAATTGACTCCATTTTATTTTTCTACAAAAAATTAAAATATTTCAGAATAATATTTTTCTGTACAAAAATGAGAAAGCAAACAGTGACTTCTCAGTTCAAATTTGTAAAATGCTTTGACAATAGTATTAAATATCCCTCGGAAGAAAATACGTCAAGTAAAACATGTAATATTTTTTAAACATAGCCATTCATTTTTGAAGAACTAAAAAAATATTTAAACAAACATTTCTCAAGTAGAACCTAGTAGGAAATCATCTGTAATCCCAGTTTCCAATATCTTTGCATCATGTGACTTATTCCCTCAGCCAATCAGATTGTTCTGTCTGTTTTAGGGTCAAGTTAGAAGACTAAGTGGGGAATACAGCAGTTACATTAACGGAAACGCCCCACCGCCACCACCACCGCCGATGTCAGGAGTCGCCCGACCGAGCACACGGCCATCAGGAGGTGACAAGTCCTTTCGATACTTCTGATGATCTTACCTCATATTTCTGATCAAAGTCAAATCTTATTGATACACAATGAAGAATGGTGTAATATTATGTATGTGTCAAGCAAGGTGGGTGGGGTATGAAACTTGACTAAACTAACGGACAATTCCATTTTTTGGTGTAAGTTTAATAGTAAACTTTCATTCAAGCAAAATAAAGTCATAATTACCTGAGTTGCAATATTAATTTGCATTCTTTCTGTCCAACGATGTCATTTTATTATTCACAGTTAAAGGTCATTTTATTATTCACAGTTAAAGTTTTATAAATGTATTTGGCAAAGGGAGGAATATAAAAGTCAGAATAGAAATGGTTTAGTAGTAATTAAACTATCATCTTTACTTTAATTGCTAAAATTATATCATTATCAGATCTGTTGTTATTCTACAATACATATTCTTAATATGTGTATTTGAGGATTATATGTATTATGACCCAAAGTTGACCTGATTCAGACCACATACACTTATACATAAATCAGTCATGCAACGTTAAATAAATATGATTCAGTTCATTCACAAATTGTTTTCTTCTGCGAACATCACGTATTAAATATTAAAACCAAAAGTGATGAATCTATGAAAAGAACAGACAAGTAATTCTTATATAAAGCTGAGGAAAAGGTTGGTTTGGGGGATCGCAGATGGGGGGGATGGCGTAATAGGTAATAAATATGATATAAAGCAATATCAAGTTCATTCATTGCATTATTTGTGTCTTTTTTTCTGTGTGTGAACTACATTGCTAGCTCATTATGGTCATAAGGTATGTCTAGTATTAGCCTTGTAAACATTTTGTTTATTTGATAGGTATATATCCTCCTGTTATAGTCTGAATCTGAACAGATAATTGTACACTTTTGTGTATCATTGTGAATGCTTTTCTCTAACTGAAAATTATTCTTTGATTAAAGTAACCTTGGAATTCATAAATTCTAAAAGTATAGTCATTGTAGACAAAAAAACTCTTTTGTAACTTTAATTAAGACACTTTCTACTTAAGTCATAGATAATGCAGTATTTCGAATTTTACCCAAAAGAATAAACTTCAATTTTTATAGAATATATGAACAATTAATTATGTCAAAGGTAATTGTTTTTCTTAAATATTAAACATTATATAAACATTGTTAAAAGAGGTGTTAACTCTAGTTAAGCATACATTTTTTTGTATTATATTTTGATATGCAATAAATAGTCTTAATTGTGTACATAGATTGGAGTTGGCTGTGCCTAGAATGGCCTGGGCCCCTTTAAATTTACATATCATATGTGTCACAGAAATGACTGTCCGATTTTGTTCTATGTATCAGAATAACTTTACTTTACAAAATATTATAAGGTATGTGTATAAAGTTATAGCAATGTAACTGAGAGTGTGTAAAGTTACTTAGGCTAATAAAAATTAAAGATAAGTTTAGCATGCCTGCCACATTCATCTCTTTCTGGTGGCACTAGAATTGCTTTAAAAATACCAACAACATTGGACCCTTCCAAAAGGGTCATTGAAAACTGTTGACATAAACCAGCTTATCCAATCAGAGTAAGAGTAAACCCCATGCTGAATGGTTGACCTACTTTATACAAAAATAACATGAGCATTTTGTTTGTGATACTGTTTGTGAGCATTTATGGTAGGCGTGAATTAAAACTGTCAAAATAACAATAGAGGGAGGAGTTAGGAAGAAATTGCGGAAAGGTCTACAACAAAATATAGTTTATATTTGAAGGATATGCTGCATTATTATTCTCATAGCTTTATAACAAATTTAAGCAAGATATTAGCATAGCTGAATGTATGCAGTTATTTGGGGATCTTTTCTCTAATGACAATGAAATAAAATAAAATGGGCTTCCTCGTTATCACCATCTGATTTTAACGAGTCTTAAGTTTCTTTTAGCCTTAGTATAATGGTATGTAGGTGTGGAAAATAATATGAATTATGTCATAGATCAATTTTTATATTATATAACCATGTACATACTGAAGTTTTACATGCAAAATCTATGTATAAGAATTTCATCTTTGTATTTCATGTCAACATGTCATTTATTGTGTTGGTTTGGGGCTGTCAGGTGTTATTCT
The DNA here is from genome assembly GCA_007844125.1 of Sinonovacula constricta. Lineage (NCBI taxonomy): Eukaryota > Metazoa > Mollusca > Bivalvia > Cardiida > Solecurtidae > Sinonovacula > Sinonovacula constricta. The sequence goes on from CM017568.1 coordinate 17,714,822, forward strand.
TTCATCTCGGATTATATGTTTTCTTCTTTTTTTTAGCAATTCATCCATTGATTTTGTTTTCTGTTCATACAAAATACTTTTTGTAAGAACATTTCACTATTTTTGCTATTAAACTGTATTATATCAAAATTAGTTTGTTTCAACCATGTTAAATTTAGACCAGAGTTTACACAAAGACTTGTTATTTATGTTATGTTCTTAGAAGTTTATGGATTGTTTGGGAAATAATGTATGAAGAGAATTATTTGTTAGTGTTTTTTTTTGTTTTTTGTCTTATTATTGATGGCACACCAAAAATTTATTTAACAAAGTATGAATTATTTGTTAAATATCAAGAGGGGTAACCTTGTGTAAAGCACTATACTCAGTTACACAGACAAACTATATCCCAAATTCACATGGTTGTTGTTGTTTGACATCTGTCAAAATTTAAATTTAAATTTTAATAAGCCCATAAATCTAAAAAGTTAAAAATAATCATTGTTCATAGCGTGTGTCAAATGCGATACAATTTAGGCTTACCGGTATTTTTTTTTTAATTTGTATGGGTACAAATTGTCAAAACTTTGCTTAAGTTTTGCATATTTATGTTTTGTCATCAGCAAGGCCTCACACGTAGATAAATGTATCATTTAATTTATTAATTTTACAGAAGAAAAAACATTTTAATATGAAACTTACATTTTTTGTACCAAAGACACATTTAAAATTACTTTGTACATCAAAATTACTTTGTATATCAATTTAAAAATCTGTTAGATATGCATAGTTTACGTTTTAGGTGTTAGATCTATAAGATTTTATTCTTTGATTATGTTGTTTTGACTTTATTTCTTAAACTCACCAATTATATATGAGCCAAATATTGCCATAGGCTTTTCCTTTGTGATAATGATTTAACAAACAAAAAATACAGAAACAGATATTATTTCTTGCAATTTATGGTGCCAGTTGTTTAGATTCCTCGTACTGTACTATATCTGTTTATATTGTGTATGTTTTTTGAGAGAGTTTATTGTCTTTTATGAAAGTACTTTGTATATTTGTTACAGTTATGCTTTTTACAAACATTCCAAAAGTGAAGTATTCAACTTACTAAAATACCTTTTCTGAATGTTTTTAATAAAAATGATTTGGTATATTCTTAATAATATTAAAAATGATTGAAAACAAAACTATTTCAGATTCAGCCCAGTGTATTTTTTTATTTTTTATTTTTTTGAATGTCATTTTTTAGTTACCCTCTTGCATATAATTATGAATGTAAAGCTTGACTGCAAACCAGTGTATACATGTATGCCAAACTTAAGATTTTGTCCTATTTTCTATAATTATACTCATCTTTGCTCATTCTCTTGCTTTATATTAAAATCAAAGATCTGAACAGGTTTTTTTTCTTTTGTTTCATTTTCTTCTTGTGTTTAATATGTTTCATGTTTAAAAACCATTTTCATAGACTGTACATAATTATGAGCTTGTGAATAATTTTGGAAAAAGATTTTTTTTTTTTTTTTTTTCAGTGATTTTACTCATTCACTGTAACATCTTAACAAAATATATCATCAAATATTAATCTTTTTTTAAAAGAATTTACATCAGATATTATAGGCAAAATTTCTCCCATTTTGCTAAGCTGGAATAGAATTGGCAAAAATAGATCTTCTATGATTTTTGCTCAATGCAGTATTTCATGAACGCATTAAAGCTTTAAGCAAATAAGACTTATTTTTTTCTGCACTTCTGAGTATTTTTGTCACTTCTCTGTGAAGGAGTTTCATATTGATGTATAGCCATTTAATTGTAACTATTTGCATATTTTCTACCCATCAACCTTTTCATTTGTCAGAAAATGTATATATTTTGTTAACAGTCTACATTTTGCATATTCAGGACAATACTAAACAAATGTAGTTGTTGATGTTTACTGCAAGTCAAGTGTGTTTGTTTTAGGGATGTGTTTTAGGGATGTGGGGATTGGGGCAGGTGTGGAAAATATAAGGGATTCAAATATGGTTTTTCTATATTTTGCCAGAAATTACAGCTTTTTTTGTATATAATGCTTTAAATCATAATTATTTAGATGTTCTTGACTAAAGATAATTAGTAATTCAGTCAAGGATAGCGAAATAATGCAAAAGGAAAATAAAGTGGGTATAATTGGTTAAGTAGCTGAGATATCCCAACAATATAATGTTTAGGGTGGTTATAATGTAACTAAGCATATAAATCTGCTTAAATCTTAATTAATCAGCTTATAAAAATATGGCATGGTGAAAGATTAACATGGTAAAGCTCCCTTAGCATAAAATGGCTTGGTGATTTGCATTTTAATTATTTGCTGCCTCTGTTTAAATGATTATAATTTTTATAATTTATTTTGATATTTTAAAACCATATTTAATATCAAAATGTATTAAATGTCCAAAAACTCCAGCCCTCCTCATTTACCAGTATGTATAAAAACATACTTGAAGAATTTTTTTTTCAAATAACTGTTTGGACATTTAACTTGTAAACCAAACATTCTCAATCCTTTTTACTGTTCATTTAGTAGATAAATCCAATACAGTAAGTTGTTTACTTTTTAAATTTCTGCATAAAAAAAACATCAGTTTCATCTGTTTCAACAGTGTTTGTCACTATCAGCAGAGATTCAGCATTGATCACTTAATCATTCTTAGTTTACATGTATATATGATAAACTAAATGTTTCCCCCTTGCTTGCAAGTCCTGTTTTTGCCAAATCTATATAAATATCAGTCATTTAAATGTTTTTCAAAACATACCCTGCCTCAACCATACATTATATACCTTGTGGTTTATATCTGCTTTACTCCCATGCATGCAGAAACTTTGTCTTTCTATTCAGATATGCATAGAACCTCTTCTGTATGTCTTAGAGCATCTGGAATATGCAAGTTTCCTACTTCATGTTGTTTTTTTAACAGCATCACTTAGCAAAATTATTTTATTATTTAGTATAAGGACAACATATAGTGTTATTACTTTGAGGTAAAGTTAGTTTTTTTTCCAGTAGCAAAATCAAGCATGAGCTTGACTGGAAAAAAAAAACAGATGCCAAAAACAGCCACATTTGTTAAAATACTTGATTATTTTCACTTAAGTTATTAAAGATTGCAATGTTTCTAAAAGATATTTTTTATGCTTTAAATAGATTTATAAGAAATGCCTATATCTAAGCCAGATATATTGCTAGTGATGTTATAAGTTGACATTACAATGAATGCCTTCTTATGAGACTGCCTGTACATCAAGCACTTGGAATTTTCTCATGTATCTGTCTGCTTTGCTAAATTAAACAAGAGACTTTCATAATCTAAGGCAGATGCTTTGTCTTCAAAGTGTTAATATTAATTGTCGTTATTTCTTGTCTGGAATATGCTTGTGCTTATTTCTTGAAATTATCTTGAACATTTGCTTCGGTATGCTGCGGGGCCCCAGCATCATTGAAGAAAATTATAGTTTCCTTCAGGACCAAAGGGTGCCTGTGGCTGCATTGCATACCTGTTCTTCCACTGCTTTGACTTTCCACTGTGTTGGTTCGAGTCATGGTCAGACGATGGAGAAGGTCTACCAGCTGACCTGCGATGTCGTGGTTGTTCTACCCAGACAACTGTCTGGGGTCTTTCCCACCAAAATAAGTAGACGTCACTATAATCAACATGATTGTCTTGCTGCAACGTACTTCAAAGTCATAACAAAAACAAACTGTGCCATCAAAGTGCCCAAATGTAAGGCAAGGATACTGTGTTAAATTATCATCGAGCTAGATTTATAAAATATTATTGGTTCCCCTTAACATCTGCTGGATGCAATAGCTATGAGGTCAAGTCAGGCCACAGCTTCTGTTGATAAACCTATTGCTGGTTCCCTTTTTATAATCCACAGCCTGTCTTCCCCTCCCTTTTATCTGCTGTCAAAAGATTGTGCTATATATAGTAGCAAAATTGTATAAAGTATAATATTGAAACATTTATCATATTTATTTACCAAATACATTTGTATTTCATTAATATGAATAAACTATATAAAGATTTAAAAAATAGTATTTTGTGTTTCATAAATTGCCATTTTCAGTTTAATAAAGAATTAAATGCTTTAAAGACACCCTTCCTTACCTGCTTACTTTCCCCTTGGCTTTTCCTTGACTCTCTTCACTGTTTATTCAGATGTTTAGGACTGGAGAAAATGGACTTCATATAAAAAAAACATACAAATTTTCTACACCCAGTGGTTTTTGTCATAGTCCAGACACTGGTGGCCAAGCCGCAGGAGTCACAGACTTGCAATTCATAAACTTCTCACTGCTTGAGTTCAAGTCCCAGAAAGGGGTTAAACT
>CM017568.1:17726707-17813733 GCA_007844125.1 Sinonovacula constricta
TATATATTACATGCAAATAACACCATAACTCCATTAACATAAAACATACCTAATTGTTTTTCTGCAAGTAAAGGGTTACTGGGTAGTCAGCCATCCCAGACCAGGACATAAATATAAACAAACTTAAAAATGGTACTGGTAAAGCTCCCATAACAGCACTCAGCCCATGAGTTATTTTCTAAAACTGGTTCTTTAGTGTCAGGATAATATGACTAGACCTGGTAGGAAGAAGCTTGGATCTGGAATGCATTTATTTTTTCTGAGAAAACATTTTTTTGTTGAAAAAAAATATTGGTGTATGTACATTGTACCACTGGAATAGTTATTATTATTTTCTGTTTTGCGGTTTGTTTTTTTTGTGTTTATGCTACACATGCTTAGAAATGTAAAAGTCAAATATTTATGAACAAAACTAGTTATTGTGTATATGCTAGGGTTTTTGTTGTAAACACAGTTGAAATTGTTTATTGTACATGTATCGGAATGCTAGAAATGTATTTATAACAAGAAAAGGGACAGTCATAGCTTTTGTTCGGGTGCAAATAACCTCCATGCTAGAAAATAAAGAAAAAAATTATGTAACTAGACAATATCTGTGCTAGAAAAAAAAGGGAGATAAGAAAGTGTTTTTCTACATACAGAATTATCTTTCTTCTTTGATGTTTGATTTAGGGGATTACTTTCTCTTAAAGTAAAGGTATTTTAAGGATTCTGTTTTTGTTAATTCCCAGTGTTGAATGTATTAATTATTGCATTACTACAATTATGGAGCAAACTAGATTATAATGTTTTGGGCTTGTTAAAGCCTTATTTTAATTGCTTGTCTGAACAGGACAAATAAAATAATATGTCATTGGTGTTGATACTGAAAAGAACTCCTTCAGCTTTTTATTTATTATATACTAATGATTGACCTTATTCTTTTTAATTGTAAACATCTATTAAACGGTTTTGATTTTTAAACACTAATTTCCAACTACTACAGAAAAGTCTGACTTTTAAGAAATTAGTAAATTAATAAATATATCTTTTCCATTCATTTCCATTTAATCTGCTTTACAGGGTTAAGAAACCATTTAATATTAAGATTGAAGATATTTACTGTTCACAGACACAAATAAGACAGATTGTCAATGTATTAAATCAAAATACAAAAGAATGATGCTCAATAATGCTGGTGATTGATTTTACTGTGTTGTCTTGTTTTAAATTTTATAATATATGTATCTTGTTTACAGATTAAAACATAATTATAACAATCATTTTGTCATCGATTTATGAATTTATCATGCTTTTTATGGTAAAACCAATTTTGATTACAAGTTACCAATCAAAGATGATCAGATAATAATTGAGTAACTGTAATTTATTTAAAATAACCATGCTCAGTTTCTGCACATGTACTAGTCTAACAAATTGCACATTAGTAGATAATTTCCATATAAAAAAAGCACTAATTTTTCTTAATTTCTGTCTGTGTTTCAGTATATATGAGGCTGTAAATGATCGACAGGGCAAAAATCAAAAGGAGCTAAACGTGGAGAAGGGTGACATCTTACAGGTTAGTCAAACAGTAAAAACCAGGGACCCAGAAGTTAAAGTTTCCAAGTTGCAAGCACATATTTTGTCTTTCAGTAACTTGACACCTTGTACCTTGCTGAACCAGGTAGCGCAATCAGTTTGAGCATCAGGCTCCAGATACTGTAGGCCAGGGGTCCGATCTAAAGTCATGAAGCATAGTAGTGGTATAGCTCAAGCAAATATAAGGCTGGCCAGGTGTCAGGATAATGTGTGGTATCATGCCAGGAGTTCATGGCATGCTATGTACAATGAAGGCAGCACTAAATCTGCCTCCACATAAATACTGTCTCCAGACTACCAAAATACTTTGGTGGGACAATAAACCCAATAAAAAAACAGAACAAATATCATGTACCTTATAGTAAACACTGTTCAGGTTACTGATGTAATATATATAAAAAAGTTGTACCATCTTGCAATAACAATTTACTGTATTTCTCACTTATAAGACGGGGATTTTTCTTTAAATTTCATGTTCAAAGTATGGGGCTCGTCATGGGCGGTCCTACGACCTGGCAAAAAAAAATTCACTATGCTTTAGGGTGGAAAACATACCACATAACTTGTTAGCAGTTATCCAATGACCTGCCATGTCGTCATTATCAACTGCCCGATAATTTACCTTATTTGAACTTTGAATTCTGTCTGTTAATGATTAACTGTCCTCAAATACAATTCCATTTGTTCTGCATGAAATGGCTTATTATCCATTAGTAAACACTGAAAACAAACATTCTTCAGCCTGCCAAATACACCAAGTTGTTATTTACTTGGTGTTTCTGTGTAGACTTGCCTCATTACATAGGTCAAGTGACTGACTCTAAGATAAGCTGTTGTCAAGGTGATATCGATCGGAGCAGTTTGACAGAGTGGGAGTTACAATATGTTTTTATAAGCAGCTGCCGATTACATTTCTCCATGAAGTTATTGATTGTCAGCATGTACACAAGGTCAGTGCACTGTTCCCTGATATATCGTGTACTGTCAAACCAGACTTGGTGATGTAGATCAAAGAAATTAATGTCGTGCCGCCACGCGCTACAGGATAGCAGTGCAGCTGAGACTAGATACATCCCACAGTGTTTGAAAATTACAGTCACTGTTTTATCAATTAACCCTTTGGTGAGACAGCATGACTGGCCAATGCTCCTGTTCGTTTTTTTGCTTCGTCTTATAAGCGGGCCGAAGCAGAAACCGGCAATTTCACAGGTGAAGTAAGGGGGGGGGTTGTCTTATCAGCAAATAGTCTTATAAGTGAGAAAGTACGGTAGATACAATTCTGAAAGAAGACCCTAATAAAAGAAGTTTATGTAAACAAATAAATGTTTAAACAGATAGATGATACATATATGACATATGCCTATGAATTTTTTCTGTACACAACAGTAGACATAACATACCTTTGATACATTGGTATCATCAGTTATAGTTGTCCTAAAAAAAAACTAAAAAAATTGCAAAGTTTGTTCACAAAGTTTCTTCCAGGAAAACTATTTAATAACACAGTTTTGTTTGTCAAATAAATATCAATGGTTGGAAAATGATTTAGTATCTTACTAATATATGAGGCAGGATTTTAAGTGTTATCTACTGCTGATTAAAAACATTGGCTAAATTGCATTAAAATCTGTTGCTGATTTTGTAGAGTTTTGACTGCGATGGGCCTCATTTTATTTTTTTTTTTTTAATTTCAAAAGAAAGAGTTGTTTTCATTACTAACAAAAATTCTATTTTATAGGTTCTAGACAAGTCTAGGAACTGGTGGAAACTGAAGAACTACCAAGGAGAGACAGGTTATGCCCCCTATACTATACTGAAGGAGTACCAGCCTATTGATGATTTGATAATGTGAGTATATAACTCTGCCCTCTGGCCAATTGGACACACCTACCTAGCAATGCCACTCCCACTTAATTATAATAATGTGTAAAATAATTGTGTGTATACAGCTTTGCCCCTCCCACACATCCCCCTATTAACCTACCTACTTGTATGATAATGTGAGTACACATCTCTGCCACACTCATACATATGACACACCCTCTTGCAATGCCCTTCCCACATTATTATTATTGTGTGGGAACAATGCTCTTGCCTCTTAAGCAGTGTCCCTCCAAGTTAACTATGAAAATGGGAATACATATCTCCACCCCATCATTTTATTGTTCCACTCTCTTTATGGTAGTTATGTGTATAATAATGGGAGTACACATACCTGCCCCCATCGCATATTTGCCACGCCCTAGCAGTGCTTTCCCTCCTTATTATGATAATGTTAGTACAATGCTCCACGCCTCTCACACATGTGATACCCTGTAGCTAAATACCTCCCTCCCTACCAGCTGAGCTGATTTGTTCATATTTTGTCTTGGTTGCCATTTATTCATGAATATTCATGAATATTGTATCAAGTCAAATAGTTCATGTACAGATGTAAAACTCATATGGCATGCACATTTAACAATGTTGGAATGTTTTATGTAAAAATAGGCAGCCTTTTGTCCGTTATAATCCACACTTGGTTCTAAAGTAGGTTGATGTTGCAGAAAACACAATGTTACACAATATACAAGGGAATGCCTTCTTGATAACGCAAAGCTGTCTATGTACATATAACCACTCATTGTTGGAAAACAACACACACAACCAAAAGTTATGTAAACAGTTGTCATGTCATGTCATGAAAAAGTATGTATGTGTTTATTGTGGTAAAAAACTCTTCACTAGATGATAAAATAATAAAAGTGGTTAAGCCTAGAAAGTAGGCTTAAGAAAAATAGATAAATAGCATGTTGAAATTCATTGTTATTCAATATAATTTCACATAATACCTGCCCTTTATTACATCTACTACACATTCATCTTGATATTTATTTGCTGTCATTTTATTTTAATTATGATATCATTAACAATAATGTAATAGGGTTTATGAATTATATGTGTATATATATATATATATATTATGGCACACTGATGTAAAATTTAACAAATTTAACAATCAAAATTTCAACAGTAACAGTAAAACACTTCATCTTAATGCTACTAAAGCTTAGTAGCTTTTCTGATATTTGCTGTCTAATTGGCTTTTCTTTTTGACACTTAATCTCTAAGTCAATGTATAGTTATAAATCAACCCTTTTTCTCATTGTACCCATAATGTCATGCTTAGCTTGTGATAATTCAGCTAATTTTTTTTATGGTTTCAAATTAATCAATCAGAAAAAATATACGTGGGATTTTTTTTATTATTTCTTTTTTCTTAAAACGTAATAAGTAGTAATTCTATACCATTATATAATTTTAGGATTGCTAGTCGCTGTTGCTATAGAAATGCCCACGTCATTTCTGATGGTAGGGTAGTCAGAGTTAGACTCCATGACTGCTATTGTTACTATAGTAACGCATGATTATATTTAATACAAAATAATTATTTTGCAGTATTTTCTAACACACATTACAGTTACCATTTTTACATTAAAAATAGATTATTGACTTATATATTTTTTGCAATTTTAGTGCTTTTTTTTAATAATTTGTAAGGCTGAGAAGCATCCCTATTATTTTCTAACACAAATTTATGTGACTATTCATAATTTAGCAAAGCAGAGCTGTATGAATGCTTTCTTGCTCTTTCATTGTTTTTGTTATTTTGTTTTGCATCTTGCCGTTAGAATGCATGATGTTTCAATTTGTTATATGTTTGATAAACAAATATTATATATTAAGATAACACATTTTTAAGTGTATTAAATCAGATGTCATTTGTATGCCACTGGCTGCAATATCTCAGGTGGTAGAGCGCCAACTTGTGGATTGGGAGGTCGTGAGTTCAAACCCCAGCAGGGTCAAACCAAAGACTTTAATGTTGGTAGTAGTGGCTTCCTTCCTAGCGCTCGGGGCTAAGGGGACAGCATTACGCCTGACTCCTTGGTGTCAGTATAATGGACCAGCTGGGTTCATTCCCTGGGCACCTCATAAGTGACCCTGTGCTATAATGAAAGAAATGTCGCTGCTCAATATCGGCAAAAATGCAGGCTAATCCCAATGCCATCCCTCATTTGTATGCCAGAAAATCTTCCTAATAACTGATGTGGGGGCACCCATGGTAAAGTCACTGATTTGTAACTTCTCTGACTGCTAAGCCTCACACCGTGAGGGTTCAAGTTCCGTTCAGTGCGAGGATTTAATGCGGGAAGGTCTTCCAGCTGACTTGCGGTGCGCCAGCGGTTCTACTCAGATACAAGTCTAGGATCTTCCTCCACCAAGAAGCTGGAGGGTTGTTATAATGATCATGATTGGTCATGCAATATATTTCAAAAACACACAAAATATGTGATGTTAACTGAATCTGTTGGGGGATTGGAGACATTTGTACACTAAGATAAAATCTAGGCAGGGAGTATTGATTCCTTTAGTAAAAAGTTTCACCTTTACCTACAGTAAAATTAATGTCTAAGTTACCTTTATTTTATATAATATTATTTTGTTATTTTTATGTTTTGTGATGTTTTTAGGGTGGGTATGGACGCCGATAGTTTTAAAAGTGAGAGACATTAATTACGTAAGCCTTGCAGTCGTAAAACTGCCTTACCTTGTATTGAACATGTATCGCAATTAACACACAACATCACACATAGACCGTTTGTTTCTTAGCTTGTTATCAGCTTTTTGGCTTATCTCACGCTGTGTCAACAAAAATTCTCTCTGCCATTAACATCTTTTGCTGCTTTATATTTCTATAAAATTTTCTTCATGCTGAAGAACAACATAACATTATTAAATATTTACAATGATGCAGCATGCTTGCTGTATAGATTCTTATAAAAAAGCTTGGCATTAGATTTTTATGAGAGCTTTTTAAATTTTATTGGTGTTTTTTACTGACAAGTTTTAGATTATTGGTTTGTTGTGAGTTCATTATTATATTTCTTCCATTAATTCAGAAATACGTTTAATAAGACAGGTTAAACTAATTTCAGGAGAACTTTAATCAGTTTATCAGTAACAAGAAATGTTGTTTGCACATTGCTAAATGAGAAGAGTTGTCTGCACGTAACTACTTTAAATCTTTGCCTCTCTGTGTGGTTTAACCTTTTACTTGCTGGAAACACCATTAGGGTGGGGGTGTTTTATCTCAATGAAGTGGATGGTGTTTCCAGTAAGTAAAGGGTTTAACTTCTAGACAAAGGTGAAAATTGTAAAATTTCTTCAAGTAGCACTGGACATGGTAGTGCAATTGGTAGAGCATCGGCTCCAGGTACGGGAGGCATTGGGTTCAATCATGGGCCACAACATTCTTAAGTCGTTAAAAATGGTAGTGGTATAGCTTCCATGCTAATGCTCAAGCAAATATAAGGGTAGTTCCACGGCTGGTTGGCTCGGTGTTGGGATAATGTGACTGGGTGTGGTATCATGCCAGGTGTTCATGGCATGCTAAAGACAGTCAAGGCAACACTGTATCTGCTTCAAGTGGACACTATCTCCAGATAATTGAAATACTGTTGGTGAGACGATAAATCCAATAAACAAACAATCTTCAAGCGGTCTTGCATTGTGCTGGTGATTCCACCCAGGCTTTTGTCTGAGGTCTTCTTCCACCAGAAAGCATGGATTTTACTTTACTGACCATAATTGTTTCACTGCAGTGTATTTAAAAATTAAAAATAAATAATTAAGATACTAACACATTAATATATAAATAAAACATTATTTACATATTTATTTTAAACGTACATGTATTCTACTTTAAATCACTTCTACCAGGTTCTACTGAGAGAAGCTTGTATTTTAAATGTAGAAATATTTATGAAGAAAAATTCTCACTTCGATTTTCCTTTCTTCTAAGTCATGTATATAAGATATAATACAAACCTTTCAAAAACATATATAAAAATGAATTGCTCTTTTTTGTCACTTTTTCTCTTTTAGTTTTTTTTCATCAACTATTATGTTCCTCTGTAATAAAATAGTAACTAACAGTTTAACAGAATAAATAAATGTTAAACCATGTTTGGGATTTTCAACTGTATTCAGTACACAACCAAATCCACGTTATCAAAATGAAAGAAATGTTTTAATTATCTCCCTTGTGAGAAGGTATTTTCATATACATTATGTAAGAAATATAATGAATTGTATTTTTGATTTGCTTATGTTAATAAAAACAAAATGCTCAGGCCTTTTAATAATCTATTAACTAAATCAGTAAGATTCCATTTTATGTACATGCTTGAGTCTTGAGTGTTTTCAAAATGTTAAAAAGTGAAAAAAAATCTTAAGTTATCTGCAGTCACATATACCAAATACCTACCCATAAGGGAGGTAAGAATGAAGGTTTTTTAATAGTTTGAGTAAAATCTCTTTACATACAAACAGAGGGAATTTTCCCAAAAATATTAATTTGTACAGGAATTACATACATGTAGCATGTATCCCATGTTAAAACATCTTTTTATTCCATTTTTTTTTCTTAAATTGTTCTTTCAGAAATTCTGCTGTTTTTCTTTATTTCCTTTTTGCTTGTGTCGAACATAGATATTTTACTGTTTTTGATTGGTTATTGAGTTGACCGTGTAAGCAACAGCATCAAAATTTAATAGCAAAGTAAAAATATGTGATAAAGTTTATTTTTAGTTTTTGTAATTACTTTAACTCTGCCCTTACATGCCTTTCAGTGATTAATTAATATTCAAGACATCTCTTATGCCAATACTAAATAGATACAAATGCAATTCATAGTGTTGGCTTTTGGTACGAAAAGTCTCTGGTTTCAAACTATGGTCACAAAGTACCAAAATTGCCAAAAATGGTTGTGATGTAATTCCTTTGTTAAGCTCAAGCTGATGTCTGTGTAGTTCAGTAACAATCTGGCTCTGTGAGACTAGGTGCTGTATTATTTTAGGTGTGTTCACCACATGCTAGTGCAACCAAAACAGAAACATTCATGTTTTTGTAAAGATGCCACCTATGTAGTCATTAAGATGATCAACAAAAAACTCTGTGGATGTCTGTCTAATTAACGTTTATTCAAATTTTTATGCTCACATTTTATCTATTATTGCTGTCACCATTTGCTTTTGTAAGTAGTGTTTAATCTTGTAAAGTCATACATTGTTGAACTGTCCTTCGAGCCCTATTTTGCATTGAAAAACATTTTTTTAACAAGTTTTTAACTTAAATCTGCTCAGTTTTGACATTCTTGATTAAACACTGCTTCATTATCGGACACTTTTTATTAGTACTTATTTACTTGCAACATATTTCACTCACACATGACATTAAATGTTTATGACATCATTGATGACATCACAATGTCTTCTATGACATCATAGATAATTTAAATCTAGTACGATGTTGATATATTTTAACCTTTTCTCAAGTTATGATGTCATAACTTTCAACTTAACATCATGGTTTTATGTCTAGTGTGACGTTGCAGTATTTTACCAGGTGCTTCTTAACTTTTTGACATTAGCCTATGTCCTAACACATGACGTAATTCATGTTTTACATCCGGTTTTAAAATAACATATTTTCCTTTACTTTTGCTAATCTAACCAATGTTCCTTTTTACAGATGCTCCCTTCTTACTAGAGATATGCACAAAGGAACATTATTTCACTAGTAAGATATATGGAAAACTAACACTAACATAATGCATGTCCCCATTTGCAGAATGGCTTTGTAGCAAATTATAAATTTGTTTTTAATATCCTTATTAATATATTGGATGTCTGATGGTAACAGTTTATTTCATGGAAGCATATTTTTTTTTAAATCATAAAATGGGATCTTTTTGTTTTAAAAAAATCTCAAAATGGTATGATGACAATAACATTAAATTAAGTTCCCATAAATAGTAGACATAATTATGCACATCAAGAATTGCTACTGTTTAGCAAATTTTCTTTAAAAACACCTTGTACCTTTAGTTTCATGGCATAGTTATGATAAAATTAATATAATTTAGATTAATATAAAATTACTTGCAGATGGGGTTGTTTAACAGATTTGAAGTCTGGTGCTATTCTGATGCCTTGTCAAAGTGTTTTTATAAGAATTAGAAATCAGTTATCATCCCTCAAAATGACCTTATAGAACAATATTATATATTAGATCAAAATACATTTAATTATGCTCTTGGAAGTATTTAGATGCCGATTAAGTTACATGATTGCTTTTCAACTGCATATTAGCTTAGGCATTTTTCAAACATGTATTTAATTTATGAAGTATTATTTGACTGTCATCATTATCAACTGCTTTCTATACAATTGTATTAAAATAAAATATGCATTTCTGTGTAGTTTGAATGCTGGATTGTATTCTTGGCAGCATTTTTCATTTTAGCAGAACTTGAATTATAGAAGCATTAATGGTAAGCATGTTTAGAATAAATCAAAACTACTTTTCAAAAAATTCATTTCTATCTTGTTAATTAAGCATATAAAGGGTAAAAATATAAGCTTATGGGAGATGAAAAAAGCTTTCTGAAGCAAAACTGCTTCCTTGTAAGGAATGACTATATTAACCATGCTACTTTGGATGCTAATGGCACACAGTGGCTGGTACATTTCTTGGTCCAAGATTGTAAAACTTTAAGCTGAACTCTATCATCCTAAAGCATCTGCTTGGTTAGGTTTCAAATTTTATTTCAAATTCAACCAATCAGATCCGTTAAGTAGACCTCGGTCTCAAACCCAGTGTTCTATTACCTCTGAAATTATAGTCTGAGTTGATGATCTAGTCAGTCACAATAGCACCAGATTTTTTGAAGTGGTGGAAGACAAATATATACCGGTATGTAATAAACATGAAAAAGATACTTACATGCATTTTGTTTGTATTTATACCATGTACTTTTGGATATGCATCTTTAAAGATTTGTAGAAAGTTTATTGCTTAAAAATTTACAAAAAAAATAATTTGAACCTTTAACAAGAAGGGACTGGTTTCATGGGACACCCGTGGGCAAGTGGTAGAGTAGCCAACTTGTAACTTCCCTGACTGCTTAGCCTTTCACCAATGTGGGTTTGAGTCCTGTTCACGGTGAAGGACATAATATGGGAAGGTCTTTCAGCTGACTTGAGGTTTGCTGTGGTTCATCTTAGACATTTGTCTGCGGTCTTCCTCCACGGAAATAGCTGGACGTCACTAAAATGATCATAATTTGTTGCTGATATGAATCTTTGAAAACAAAAACAAACAAACTGTCACATGATTTGTATGTAAATCCTCTCTCTTTTCTTATTCAGTTTCTGTTCAGAACTACCTCATGTTCTCAAACTTGATCACAAACAAAAATGTGCCAATTCTTCAGTGTAAATTAGGTCAGCCATATACCGCATGCTGTACACTTGCACTCACTTGATAAATAGATTTCTGGTAACTGACTTGACTAATCATTAAGGACCTTCCAGAAGATCTTTTGTTTAACTTGTTTAAAAAAAAATGTTATTGTTGTATTAACTTAAAGATTTTGGTGAGATTTCACAATCAGTAACAAATTTCTCAAGCTTAAAAGATGCATATCAGTTTATGTATTTATTCATACAGGACCTTGGTGATAGTTTTAGTTTATAGATAATTTGTTACTTTCCATACTCATTTATTTTTATTACTTTTCTTTGTCATTCAGTTTACTTGCAGATGGATAAGAGAAAGCATCAGTAAATAAACAGTAAAATTGTATAGAATAATCATTAATTCAACAACTCAAAAGGTCAGGAACGCCTGTGGCCGAGTGGTTAAAGTTGCCGACTTGTAACTCTTCAGCCCCACACTGCATGCGTTAGAGTCCCAGTCTGGCTTTATATGGGGAGGTTTTCCAGCTAACCTACATTGCACCAGTGTTTCTACCCAGACATAAGTGTGGGGCTTACCTCCACCAATAATTGACTGGATTTCACCAATATGACTATAATTAAGTCAGTTCGATATAACAACAGCAAAACACACATTGGTATGAACTGATTATTGAGCTGTTTCTTCAACCATTTGTGTACCATGTACCATGATGTTTATAAGGGTTTTGATACATTTTTCTTTTAAATACAATGGTCACACAACTTGGCATAGGTACTGAAAACAGAATTTGTTAGGATAGAAGATAGAGTGTTAGTTCCAAATACTGGCATCCATGGGTCTAGACCTGGACTCCAAAATGCCAGAGTTGTCAAAATGGTCATAGTTAAAGACTGAGGTTCAAGAAAAAGAAGGAAGTTCAATAACTCATCTGTCTGGTATCAGGATAATGTAGACATATGAACTCTCCCACTTTTGGGGGAGACTCCTACTTTTTAGGTTAAAAATTATTTTAAACTCCCTACTTGGAAACAGACAAGTTTCCTTTTTTGTTTATATGAAAATAACAAATCTCCCACTTAGCACGTGAAAATCTCCCATTTGGCCTCAGAAAAAGTTCACATGTATGAAAATGTGACTAGTTGTGGTATCATGCAGGTGTTCATATCATGCTGTTCACACTAAATGCAGCACTAATATTTTCTTCTAATGAAACAATTGTTTCTGGGTGCTGAAAGATTGTTGAAAGATTGTTGGTTAGTCCATTACCACAACACAACAAATACCTGAAATGGCCTTTATTTGCAGTCAATTGATCAATTAAGGAATAATTTACTGCAAAGTTTGTCAATTATATTGTAGATGTATGCATGGAAACTGTTATATAACTGCTTGTGGAACTAATATATGTATATAAATTGATTAGTATATTAATATTATTATACAAGTACTTATGTGTAATTTTGAAAAAAAGGTATATAAAATATATGTACTGCATGTGACTTTAAATCAACAACCATTGTTGACTAACTTAACCATTAGATTTTAAATTGTGAATTCAACAAAAAAAAAACTTGTTGGTGGAATATGACTTGACATTTTAAGTATAAGGTACTGGCAATGTACCTTGGATATACTAAACACTAAAAATAACACTAAAGTTAATGTTGATGTTATTGGCCTCTGACCTTATTGTAACTTGTTTCTCAGATACCACAAAATTTATTTCTGACATAAGTATTTCTGGATTAAATCTACAAAGCCGAGTCTTTGTGGATTTTAGCAAAAATTACTTTTGAAGAAAAGAAAAATCCGTTCTTTTTTTATTATTGCTTCTTGCAACCCCAAAATGCCCTGAAATGGTTGATAATGCATAATAATGAACCTTTACAGGTTAACTTATTTTTTTTATTGTAAGAATTTAAGTATGACTGCAATGAACTGTTTTACAATAAACTGCAATATGGTCACTTTAAAAACCTATTCCTTGCTGGAAACACCAATATGTTGGGAATTTGTTTTATGTCAAGTAGGTAAAGGGTGTTTCCAGCAAGTAATGTATTACTGATAGATGCTTTTAATCTTTTTATAGTAAATGGCATTAATTAAACCAAGAAAGAAAATCAATACTTTTGTATTGTCAATTTGGTTTAAAAGCTTTCATGTGCACAATCGAAGTTTGAGGATCATGTATGCAAGACTTGCTACATCTCTGCAGAATGACTATACATTTGTAACCATTGCTGCAATCCTTGTTAGGACCATTTGTAGGGATTGCTCCATAAAGGGTCTTGCATCCATATTTGGCATCAAAGCAGGAAAGACTAGGATCCTATGTCCAAAGAATTCCTTTTTCTATAATATATTTGTTTTTATTACAGCCATTGTAATCCATTGTAGGTAACTCTTATAGATTGAAGCAGAAAATGCAGCCACAGTTAATCTTATCTTTTCAATACTTATGTGTGATCAATTACTGTATTCGATACATTTGACCTTGCACCTTCCAAAATATTGATCTATTATCATGGGAATTAAAAAATATTAAGAATATTATATGTTTTAGGGTAAAATTATGATGCAGGAAGCTGATAATAGAGTGCCTAGTTTAAAATATAACCAATGTTGGTGTTTGAGATTATGTAGGCTTGTGCATGCTATGGTTAGAGGCTATACAGGATACTAAAAATAGCATAGTATTAAATATTATTGCCCATAGTCACATTGTCAAAAATGCTTGACAACAAGGAAAGGGAGACAGTTATTTGTCTTATTTTGCATAATTTTTCTTTTAATGACATTCCTTCTCTGTCTATTTAATCACTCTAAAAAAGCAGTCTCTTCAAAGTTACTAATATCATTATGATATTTAATTGACTCCATTTTATTTTTCTACAAAAAATTAAAATATTTCAGAATAATATTTTTCTGTACAAAAATGAGAAAGCAAACAGTGACTTCTCAGTTCAAATTTGTAAAATGCTTTGACAATAGTATTAAATATCCCTCGGAAGAAAATACGTCAAGTAAAACATGTAATATTTTTTAAACATAGCCATTCATTTTTGAAGAACTAAAAAAATATTTAAACAAACATTTCTCAAGTAGAACCTAGTAGGAAATCATCTGTAATCCCAGTTTCCAATATCTTTGCATCATGTGACTTATTCCCTCAGCCAATCAGATTGTTCTGTCTGTTTTAGGGTCAAGTTAGAAGACTAAGTGGGGAATACAGCAGTTACATTAACGGAAACGCCCCACCGCCACCACCACCGCCGATGTCAGGAGTCGCCCGACCGAGCACACGGCCATCAGGAGGTGACAAGTCCTTTCGATACTTCTGATGATCTTACCTCATATTTCTGATCAAAGTCAAATCTTATTGATACACAATGAAGAATGGTGTAATATTATGTATGTGTCAAGCAAGGTGGGTGGGGTATGAAACTTGACTAAACTAACGGACAATTCCATTTTTTGGTGTAAGTTTAATAGTAAACTTTCATTCAAGCAAAATAAAGTCATAATTACCTGAGTTGCAATATTAATTTGCATTCTTTCTGTCCAACGATGTCATTTTATTATTCACAGTTAAAGGTCATTTTATTATTCACAGTTAAAGTTTTATAAATGTATTTGGCAAAGGGAGGAATATAAAAGTCAGAATAGAAATGGTTTAGTAGTAATTAAACTATCATCTTTACTTTAATTGCTAAAATTATATCATTATCAGATCTGTTGTTATTCTACAATACATATTCTTAATATGTGTATTTGAGGATTATATGTATTATGACCCAAAGTTGACCTGATTCAGACCACATACACTTATACATAAATCAGTCATGCAACGTTAAATAAATATGATTCAGTTCATTCACAAATTGTTTTCTTCTGCGAACATCACGTATTAAATATTAAAACCAAAAGTGATGAATCTATGAAAAGAACAGACAAGTAATTCTTATATAAAGCTGAGGAAAAGGTTGGTTTGGGGGATCGCAGATGGGGGGGATGGCGTAATAGGTAATAAATATGATATAAAGCAATATCAAGTTCATTCATTGCATTATTTGTGTCTTTTTTTCTGTGTGTGAACTACATTGCTAGCTCATTATGGTCATAAGGTATGTCTAGTATTAGCCTTGTAAACATTTTGTTTATTTGATAGGTATATATCCTCCTGTTATAGTCTGAATCTGAACAGATAATTGTACACTTTTGTGTATCATTGTGAATGCTTTTCTCTAACTGAAAATTATTCTTTGATTAAAGTAACCTTGGAATTCATAAATTCTAAAAGTATAGTCATTGTAGACAAAAAAACTCTTTTGTAACTTTAATTAAGACACTTTCTACTTAAGTCATAGATAATGCAGTATTTCGAATTTTACCCAAAAGAATAAACTTCAATTTTTATAGAATATATGAACAATTAATTATGTCAAAGGTAATTGTTTTTCTTAAATATTAAACATTATATAAACATTGTTAAAAGAGGTGTTAACTCTAGTTAAGCATACATTTTTTTGTATTATATTTTGATATGCAATAAATAGTCTTAATTGTGTACATAGATTGGAGTTGGCTGTGCCTAGAATGGCCTGGGCCCCTTTAAATTTACATATCATATGTGTCACAGAAATGACTGTCCGATTTTGTTCTATGTATCAGAATAACTTTACTTTACAAAATATTATAAGGTATGTGTATAAAGTTATAGCAATGTAACTGAGAGTGTGTAAAGTTACTTAGGCTAATAAAAATTAAAGATAAGTTTAGCATGCCTGCCACATTCATCTCTTTCTGGTGGCACTAGAATTGCTTTAAAAATACCAACAACATTGGACCCTTCCAAAAGGGTCATTGAAAACTGTTGACATAAACCAGCTTATCCAATCAGAGTAAGAGTAAACCCCATGCTGAATGGTTGACCTACTTTATACAAAAATAACATGAGCATTTTGTTTGTGATACTGTTTGTGAGCATTTATGGTAGGCGTGAATTAAAACTGTCAAAATAACAATAGAGGGAGGAGTTAGGAAGAAATTGCGGAAAGGTCTACAACAAAATATAGTTTATATTTGAAGGATATGCTGCATTATTATTCTCATAGCTTTATAACAAATTTAAGCAAGATATTAGCATAGCTGAATGTATGCAGTTATTTGGGGATCTTTTCTCTAATGACAATGAAATAAAATAAAATGGGCTTCCTCGTTATCACCATCTGATTTTAACGAGTCTTAAGTTTCTTTTAGCCTTAGTATAATGGTATGTAGGTGTGGAAAATAATATGAATTATGTCATAGATCAATTTTTATATTATATAACCATGTACATACTGAAGTTTTACATGCAAAATCTATGTATAAGAATTTCATCTTTGTATTTCATGTCAACATGTCATTTATTGTGTTGGTTTGGGGCTGTCAGGTGTTATTCTTTCATCTCGGATTATATGTTTTCTTCTTTTTTTTAGCAATTCATCCATTGATTTTGTTTTCTGTTCATACAAAATACTTTTTGTAAGAACATTTCACTATTTTTGCTATTAAACTGTATTATATCAAAATTAGTTTGTTTCAACCATGTTAAATTTAGACCAGAGTTTACACAAAGACTTGTTATTTATGTTATGTTCTTAGAAGTTTATGGATTGTTTGGGAAATAATGTATGAAGAGAATTATTTGTTAGTGTTTTTTTTTGTTTTTTGTCTTATTATTGATGGCACACCAAAAATTTATTTAACAAAGTATGAATTATTTGTTAAATATCAAGAGGGGTAACCTTGTGTAAAGCACTATACTCAGTTACACAGACAAACTATATCCCAAATTCACATGGTTGTTGTTGTTTGACATCTGTCAAAATTTAAATTTAAATTTTAATAAGCCCATAAATCTAAAAAGTTAAAAATAATCATTGTTCATAGCGTGTGTCAAATGCGATACAATTTAGGCTTACCGGTATTTTTTTTTTAATTTGTATGGGTACAAATTGTCAAAACTTTGCTTAAGTTTTGCATATTTATGTTTTGTCATCAGCAAGGCCTCACACGTAGATAAATGTATCATTTAATTTATTAATTTTACAGAAGAAAAAACATTTTAATATGAAACTTACATTTTTTGTACCAAAGACACATTTAAAATTACTTTGTACATCAAAATTACTTTGTATATCAATTTAAAAATCTGTTAGATATGCATAGTTTACGTTTTAGGTGTTAGATCTATAAGATTTTATTCTTTGATTATGTTGTTTTGACTTTATTTCTTAAACTCACCAATTATATATGAGCCAAATATTGCCATAGGCTTTTCCTTTGTGATAATGATTTAACAAACAAAAAATACAGAAACAGATATTATTTCTTGCAATTTATGGTGCCAGTTGTTTAGATTCCTCGTACTGTACTATATCTGTTTATATTGTGTATGTTTTTTGAGAGAGTTTATTGTCTTTTATGAAAGTACTTTGTATATTTGTTACAGTTATGCTTTTTACAAACATTCCAAAAGTGAAGTATTCAACTTACTAAAATACCTTTTCTGAATGTTTTTAATAAAAATGATTTGGTATATTCTTAATAATATTAAAAATGATTGAAAACAAAACTATTTCAGATTCAGCCCAGTGTATTTTTTTATTTTTTATTTTTTTGAATGTCATTTTTTAGTTACCCTCTTGCATATAATTATGAATGTAAAGCTTGACTGCAAACCAGTGTATACATGTATGCCAAACTTAAGATTTTGTCCTATTTTCTATAATTATACTCATCTTTGCTCATTCTCTTGCTTTATATTAAAATCAAAGATCTGAACAGGTTTTTTTTCTTTTGTTTCATTTTCTTCTTGTGTTTAATATGTTTCATGTTTAAAAACCATTTTCATAGACTGTACATAATTATGAGCTTGTGAATAATTTTGGAAAAAGATTTTTTTTTTTTTTTTTTCAGTGATTTTACTCATTCACTGTAACATCTTAACAAAATATATCATCAAATATTAATCTTTTTTTAAAAGAATTTACATCAGATATTATAGGCAAAATTTCTCCCATTTTGCTAAGCTGGAAT
This sequence comes from Sinonovacula constricta, assembly GCA_007844125.1. Taxonomy (NCBI): domain Eukaryota; kingdom Metazoa; phylum Mollusca; class Bivalvia; order Cardiida; family Solecurtidae; genus Sinonovacula; species Sinonovacula constricta. Next base: position 17,744,678 of record CM017568.1, read on the forward strand.
AGAATTGGCAAAAATAGATCTTCTATGATTTTTGCTCAATGCAGTATTTCATGAACGCATTAAAGCTTTAAGCAAATAAGACTTATTTTTTTCTGCACTTCTGAGTATTTTTGTCACTTCTCTGTGAAGGAGTTTCATATTGATGTATAGCCATTTAATTGTAACTATTTGCATATTTTCTACCCATCAACCTTTTCATTTGTCAGAAAATGTATATATTTTGTTAACAGTCTACATTTTGCATATTCAGGACAATACTAAACAAATGTAGTTGTTGATGTTTACTGCAAGTCAAGTGTGTTTGTTTTAGGGATGTGTTTTAGGGATGTGGGGATTGGGGCAGGTGTGGAAAATATAAGGGATTCAAATATGGTTTTTCTATATTTTGCCAGAAATTACAGCTTTTTTTGTATATAATGCTTTAAATCATAATTATTTAGATGTTCTTGACTAAAGATAATTAGTAATTCAGTCAAGGATAGCGAAATAATGCAAAAGGAAAATAAAGTGGGTATAATTGGTTAAGTAGCTGAGATATCCCAACAATATAATGTTTAGGGTGGTTATAATGTAACTAAGCATATAAATCTGCTTAAATCTTAATTAATCAGCTTATAAAAATATGGCATGGTGAAAGATTAACATGGTAAAGCTCCCTTAGCATAAAATGGCTTGGTGATTTGCATTTTAATTATTTGCTGCCTCTGTTTAAATGATTATAATTTTTATAATTTATTTTGATATTTTAAAACCATATTTAATATCAAAATGTATTAAATGTCCAAAAACTCCAGCCCTCCTCATTTACCAGTATGTATAAAAACATACTTGAAGAATTTTTTTTTTCAAATAACTGTTTGGACATTTAACTTGTAAACCAAACATTCTCAATCCTTTTTACTGTTCATTTAGTAGATAAATCCAATACAGTAAGTTGTTTACTTTTTAAATTTCTGCATAAAAAAAACATCAGTTTCATCTGTTTCAACAGTGTTTGTCACTATCAGCAGAGATTCAGCATTGATCACTTAATCATTCTTAGTTTACATGTATATATGATAAACTAAATGTTTCCCCCTTGCTTGCAAGTCCTGTTTTTGCCAAATCTATATAAATATCAGTCATTTAAATGTTTTTCAAAACATACCCTGCTCAACCATACATTATATACCTTGTGGTTTATATCTGCTTTACTCCCATGCATGCAGAAACTTTGTCTTTCTATTCAGATATGCATAGAACCTCTTCTGTATGTCTTAGAGCATCTGGAATATGCAAGTTTCCTACTTCATGTTGTTTTTTTAACAGCATCACTTAGCAAAATTATTTTATTATTTAGTATAAGGACAACATATAGTGTTATTACTTTGAGGTAAAGTTAGTTTTTTTTCCAGTAGCAAAATCAAGCATGAGCTTGACTGGAAAAAAAAAACAGATGCCAAAAACAGCCACATTTGTTAAAATACTTGATTATTTTCACTTAAGTTATTAAAGATTGCAATGTTTCTAAAAGATATTTTTTATGCTTTAAATAGATTTATAAGAAATGCCTATATCTAAGCCAGATATATTGCTAGTGATGTTATAAGTTGACATTACAATGAATGCCTTCTTATGAGACTGCCTGTACATCAAGCACTTGGAATTTTTCTCATGTATCTGTCTGCTTTGCTAAATTAAACAAGAGACTTTCATAATCTAAGGCAGATGCTTTGTCTTCAAAGTGTTAATATTAATTGTCGTTATTTCTTGTCTGGAATATGCTTGTGCTTATTTCTTGAAATTATCTTGAACATTTGCTTCGGTATGCTGCGGGGCCCCAGCATCATTGAAGAAAATTATAGTTTCCTTCAGGACCAAAGGTGCCTGTGGCTGCATTGCATACCTGTTCTTCCACTGCTTTGACTTTCACTGTGTTGGTTCGAGTCATGGTCAGACGATGGAGAAGGTCTACCAGCTGACCTGCGATGTCGTGGTTGTTCTACCCAGACAACTGTCTGGGGTCTTTCCCACCAAAATAAGTAGACGTCACTATAATCAACATGATTGTCTTGCTGCAACGTACTTCAAAGTCATAACAAAAACAAACTGTCGCCATCAAAGTGCCCAAATGTAAGGCAAGGATACTGTGTTAAATTATCATCGAGCTAGATTTATAAAATATTATTGGTTCCCCTTAACATCTGCTGGATGCAATAGCTATGAGGTCAAGTCAGGCCACAGCTTCTGTTGATAAACCTATTGCTGGTTCCCTTTTTATAATCCACAGCCTGTCTTCCCCTCCCTTTTATCTGCTGTCAAAAGATTGTGCTATATATAGTAGCAAAATTGTATAAAGTATAATATTGAAACATTTATCATATTTATTTACCAAATACATTTGTATTTCATTAATATGAATAAACTATATAAAGATTTAAAAAATAGTATTTTGTGTTTCATAAATTGCCATTTTCAGTTTAATAAAGAATTAAATGCTTTAAAGACACCCTTCCTTACCTGCTTACTTTCCCCTTGGCTTTTCCTTGACTCTCTTCACTGTTTATTCAGATGTTTAGGACTGGAGAAAATGGACTTCATATAAAAAAAACATACAAATTTTCTACACCCAGTGGTTTTTGTCATAGTCCAGACACTGGTGGCCAAGCCGCAGGAGTCACAGACTTGCAATTCATAAACTTCTCACTGCTTGAGTTCAAGTCCCAGAAAGGGGTTAAACTTGCGACTTGGTGACTGTTGGTCATATATGCATTTTAAAAAAATTTGCCAGCAAAGTAAATCTTTGTTGAAATCATAATGAATAATCAACTAAAATATTACCCTCTAGATTTTTTGTAAATATTCTTTCCTTTAAAAGATTTGTGTTGTTTTAAGATTTGTAAAATAACCTGCATCTGGATGCTTTTCAACAAAATTTTAGCTTTTTTCAGCTTAACTACTCTACATGATTATTGCATACATGGGAACTTTTTCTGAGACCAAAGTGGGTGAATGTCACTTGCAAAGTGGGACATTGGTTAATTTCACATAAACAAAGAAGAAAGTTACCGGTTTCCAAGTAGGGAGGATTTTGTAAAATGCATCTAATTCTTAAATAATTTTAAACCTTTAAAGAGGGACTCTCCCTCCAAAAGCTGGAGAGTTTACATGTATTTTATTCTAACTGCGCATGCAGTGCTATTCGTCATATGTATAAACCAGTTATCATCAAGAGGTTGATTGGCTTGCTAAAGTCGCAATAATTTTAATACGTATTACTTTGTGGTTTGTATGGTTTTGTGCATCATAAACAAATAAATACCTTCAAACAGTTTGTCTTAATGTGGGAAGGTCTTCCCACTGAGCTGTGCTGCAATGTATTTCAAAATCATTACAAAAACAGACTATTATATCATTTGCCTTCGAAGTGCCCAAATGTTTGACAAGGTTACTGTGTTAAATTGACATTGTTTGGTGCCAGAGCTAGATTTATAAAATATTACTAGTTCCCCTTAGTATCTACTGGATGCAGTTGGTCAAATAGGGCCTTCCATGTTAATAGCTGGATGAAAATAATTGTGTTAGTGTTATGTAACAAAATATAGAGAAAATCCAGCGAAGAGTTAATGCTTTAAATAATTTCAACAAGTTTATTTCCAGTCCTTGTTTAGTTAAAAAAGAATATATTAGTTTAATATAAACAACTTAAAATAATATGTATTTTAATTTCTTATTTAAATTTAATATTTAAATTTAATATTTATTTAAATTTCATTTTTATTGAAATTATTACATCACATTCTAGCCAATCAGTGTTTAAGATTGAAATATTTAATTTACATAAATTCCCAAATGGGAAAGTTGTTAAGCTCTTGTAGGTTGTTGAGCTTCAATTGTTCAAAAGTAGTTGAAAAACATAGCAATGCTTTTGATATTTTTTTCATTCTAACATCACAATTTGAATATGGCATATTTACATATAATTTTGTGGTCAGAGGTAATATTTAAATGATGAATTATTATGATTCAACAATTTTCTTGTTTTTAACATAAGTTTAAACTGCAGATAAGACCAACTTTGACTAAGTCTTAGAGTCATTAAGTCACAAAGTGCCTGAACATAAGGTTTAGGTAAATAGAACATGAAGTTTTATTTCAAATCTTTTATCACACCCCCGGCCAAATGATGTACTGAATACTGACATAACATTGAAATAAACCAAAATGTAGATTTGAGCATTAATAGTTTCTTAACATACTACTTTTATATTTTAACTTTTGTACATTTTTATACTTGTACTTTTGTTATTTAATTTTAACCTAATTATATTCTATTTAATTTAAACTTTATTGTATTGGGTGCCATATGACTTACCAAGTGTTGGTGTTCCGTAAAACATTTGATATAAAAAATACTACTTTAATAATGCAAATTCAATGATTAATATGATTGAAAATATGTTTGTCAATCATTGATTCTACTGTAACTAGACAAATATTTTGTAGAAGAATATGATCGCTTGGAAATAAAAAATTAAATATGATTATTCTATCAAATTAAATTAGAAATATAAAATAAAATATTTAATATCATTTTTGTGGATTTCCTGTTGAACAAAATTTCTCCTCCTGCAGCATTCTGCAAAATAATCCTAGCAGTAAAGCTGCAACCAGCTGCCAGGTGTTCACGGCATGCTATACACAGTGAAGGCAGCACTATATCTGCTTCAAGTGGCACCGTCTCCAGATAACTGAAATACTGTTGGTGGGACGATAAACCCAATAAACAGCAACCAGCTGCTTTTAAGTTTAAGATCATATCTTACCAGCTTTCATTAAAAAAAATGTTTTTCTGAAGACTTTGAAAATGTAGTCTGTCTGATAAATGGTACATCGACTTGTAAAAGAGCAGGAAGATTCAAAAGATATTTAACCTGAGTATATTCTATTTACATTAAATTTCATTGCATTCAATGCCATTGGATCTATCAAATGTCAGTGTGCCATAAAACCCAAAATACCAAAGATAAGTCTCAAATTTTTGAAATTCATTTCGAAGATAATAACATTAAATATTCTGGATACATGAAACCTTAACTACAAGCAAGCTTATAACAATAGATTTATAATACATTAATATTGCTTTGAAATACAAGGCCTTTAGAAAATTCAAAGGTGATACTTTTTTAAGCACTATTTTTGACAAACTTTATGTTTATATTTTTATAATTTTCTTAATGCTATTCATTCATTACACATACAATAAGCTTGGACTACACCATCATCCTAATTTTTTCTAAAAATAGCTGAAAACTGGCATGTTTCAGAATGTGTTATGAAGATTGATGAACAAAAACTGCAAGAACATAAAGCAGTTCTTATATGTTAGTGTTTATATTTGTTGAAAATATTTGTAATTACCTAGAGGGCGAGTTGAATTAGTCTTCAAAATTTACTTGTATTGTACCATGTTGCTTAAAATTATTCAAGATATCTAGACTTGAAAATCAATAAGCTTACATGCATGTAATAATGATACAACAGCCACTATCATCATCTACTTGGTAGCCATAGCAACAATAAAGTATGTGTATGAATACCAGTGCTAACAGAACCATGTGTCCTTTCCATAAACATTTCTCAGTTAAGAATTTGTTCAAGCTAAAAAAAAATATTTTTAATTTTTACCTATTTCTATTTTTTTTTTTTTTTTGATAACCTTTATATGGTATTTGGCATGATATGACGTAACATGTGTCTGTGTTCTGTAAAATCAAAAATAATTTAAATCTTTCCTTCCAATAGACTGACATTATAATAATCACACTATGTCAAATTAAAGAAAACAATATTTTTTTCTTATAATTTTCAAAATTTTAGCTTGAGGAAATTTTCAAATGAGAAATGTCTATGCAAATAACACCATGCTCTACATTAATATGTATCGATATAAGGCAACATAGAACTTCATTCATGTTGAATGGTTATAAAATGTTAAGCTTGAGTTTGAAATCATACCAGGCCCCACTGAAACATTTCACAGTCGAGATTTTGTTCAATCTTAAACTTTGACTCCCAGAATACATCTTAGTGGGACAAACTGCTTCAATTCCAGTATGTAATACCCAGCAGGGGCAGATCCAGAAGGTTTTGGTGGGGGGGGGTTCAAGATCCATTCAACTTTATCGCAGTAAATACTATATATATATATATATATACACAGTAATGGACCCTAACTTCCAGCTAAGCAGTCAACAGACAAAATTTTCTTTAAAAGCTAAGTATTTTAAAGCATTCATGTATGTGTTTTCACAACTCTACTCTTTTACCTGGTTGTTCAGAGGGGGGATGCATAACCCCTCCTGGATCCATCCCTGATACCTGGTACACCATTTACCTGGCAAAATTGAGGTATTGACTGTTGGCTTATTACTGACAAATGATTGGTTTAATTTACCATTGCCTGTTACTTTAATGTGAGCACTTGGTATATATTTTACAATATGAGGTTTAGGCTGTTATATGAGTTAATACTGAGTGGTCACAATTTAAGCTTGAACAAAATCTTGACTAAGAAGTTAATCAGCAAGTGGATCCTGTACTTTTGCACATATTTAAAAATAAATAAAGCAATACAAAACCAAAGCCTTAGAAATCTTTCAGTTGGAGTTTTTGGTTGTTCCCAAAAATACATCAATGTTTCTGTTTGAGTATTTGGTCTTACCCAAGAATACAAATGGTCCAGTTAAAATTTTTATTGAATTTCCAATACCAAGATTACTCTGTGTGATCTGAAACATTGGCTAACAATTTCATAACTTCAAGAGCTGGATTTTATAAATACTGTTAATAGAAATCTACTAAAAGATCTTATAATTAGTTTATACATACATTTGTCTATAATATATTATTAATTAATTGGTTTATACATACATTTGTCTCTATTATAATATACAATTAATATATAATAAATCTTCATATTGTTTTCATTGAATTAAAGCATTTAAAAATATGATATTATATAGCATTTATGAACTTGCAAATTTTGTCGTTAAAATGTGTAGCAATTATGGAAATATTAAAAGTGTAATGTTGCATTGCTTTAGATTCAGGAGTAATCAGATAATGTACACATAGCTTGTTATTTTGGCTGATTGATTTGTTAAAATGTTTGTTGTGTTAAAAAAAAAATGTTGTTTTTTTTAACAAACTAGAAAAAAAAAGTTTGCAATACAACTTTGTTCAAATGGGTAATATTGGAATTCACAATTGAAACGGAAAGTTGTGTGTCTTGGATGTGATGTGTTTTTTATTCTGCATCATGTTTGATAAAGAACATGTTTTAGAAGATGCTGTCATTCATGCATATTCATGGAAATTAAGCCAGTAAGTATTTTTGCAGTCTATTATACTAACATTTTTGCACATTTTACTAACTTTATATTGTCCTTAGTTTGTATTGTGTGTGGTGATAGTTTTTGCACATTTTACTTTATTTCAAATTGTTTTTCAATAACCCTAATTGCATAATTATACTTATTTATTCTTCTAACATTTTATTGTAACCAGATAGTGTTATTGTTCACTATTTTTTCAGTACTAATCATTTGCATACTTATTATTACTAATTTTGTATTGTACCCTTTTCTGTATGTGGTGAATAATTGTATGAATTTTTAGCTCAATTTTGCTATGTGTTTAACTTCTTAGTAAGCATTTTCTTTATCTAAGCAATTATTATTTAACTAAGCATCAAACTTCCCACAGAAGTCTTGTACTTGCAATTTTATATAAGGTGATTTTATTTTTTTCTATTTTACCCCTTTTTGGTATGTGGTATTTCTTTCAATAATCGATCCCTAGTTTCATATTAACATTTTTCTTCCTTTTCTTAGTATGTTTGTATGCATTTTTTCACTAACATATTGCACATAAATTCTAATTTTGTATTATTCTTAGCTTAAATAATATATAGCGAATGATTTTATTATCTTTATTTAGTATTTATTTTATGTGACAATTTCAATAACATCTGTATTTAGATTATAACAATGTATTTATCTTAATTGAATTGTAGCCACGTTTTTAACAGATTATTTGCACTAACATTTTGCATTTTATTACAAAAGACTTATACACATACATTGAACAAATGTTGCCGATAGTTTAACACGGCTGACATGTGACTCGCTGTGATCATCCAGCAGCTTTTCAAGCCTCTGAACAAATTGAATCTATCAGAACACCTCACATATGCAACTTCTTGGGCACCAGTGGTCAAGCGATAAGAGTCTCTGACCTGTAACTCCTCAGCCCCTCACTTCGTGGGTTCAAGTCCCGATCAACGTAACAACGTTGGAAAGGTTTTCCAGCTAACCTGCAGTGTGCCGGTGGTACTTCCAAAATTTATGTCTGGGGCCTTCCTTTATCAATTAGCTGAATGTTGTCAATATGACCATAATTGTGTCTGTACTTTATAATATAAACAGACAATATGAACCTCCACCCAAAAACTGATAATAGATGCAGCTTCCCACAAGCTTCATGTATCTGTTGTTGTGTAACAGTTGGGTGGATGTCCATTGCATGATAATAATATTGTTAGACTGAGTGTCCAATCCTTGTGTGTATAGGTCTTTAGGATAACTAACTTTGCATTATACCCTTTTTTGGTATGATTTTGGTGAATGGTTGTGTACTTTTTTTATTCTTTTTTTTTTAATATTGATTGCATCACTTTATCATACAGATTTTTATACTAACATTCTGCATATGATTACTAATTCATCACTTTACCCCTGTTTTTTGGTATGTTGTGAATGGCTTTTTTAAAATTTATTGTATATAATTAATTTGTAATGTATCTTTGTTTGCTACTGGGATATTTATTCAGTTATAAAAGCAGTAGTAACTTACTTTATGTATGTAGATTTAAAGAGTAACTAACACATATAATCAACTTGTTGGCACAATTTTCTTTTTTATTTATTGTAAATCTGTTGCAACACAATTATATAATGTTGTTGTATGTGTAACAAACCCATTGGGTTCAGCTGCTATGCTCTGTTGCTTTAACTGGACAGAAAAAAAAAGTTAAAAAGACACAATACCCATTCAAAACAATTTGTAAACTCAGCAACATCATAAACATATTAGTGTTTTAACGTTAAACTGTGTGATAATAGCATTCACTTTTTTTTTCTTCAACTTTTCAAAGAAAAGCAAAAAAGACGAGCTACTGTCATGATTCTCTCATAGCAAATAAAACCAGAGTCGGTTAACCTTATTGTTAAGGCCCATTTCTTAAAAAAAGATATTAGTTTCAAACTGGTAATACTTTTTAACTGTTAAGAGCGGAACCCATTTTTAAAGGGCAAGTCATTCTAAGTTAATTTTAATAGAGTTATACCCCTTTTTTGTCTTAGAATTTTTCTTTAAAAGCTTCCTGGAAATTTAATTGCCATTTATGTATTAGGTTATTGTGTCATTATGTAATGCTGTTATTCAGAGAGGAAATTTGCCAAACCTAAGAAACTTAACACTTCAATATATTGGAAGTAAATTCTACATTGTATCATCTATTAAATTTGATTTTAAAATACATGTACCAGTACTTATTGGAAAAGATGATAAAATTGCCAATCAAATATTGAAAGTTTCTTTCTTTGCTGTGTACAATTATGTATTTATAAGATATACTTATTTGCTTATGCTATTGTAACAAACCATGTATAATTTCCAAGCTGCATGTGAAATTAGTTAAATTAGATTAAACCTTGTTATTTCCCTTATCTTCATGAGTATTAGTTTATATCTTAAAATCTGTACCGGTTAAAGTATAACCTATTCATGCTCTTTATTTGCTAACAAAGTTGTTTGAATTAAATAGAATGTAGTATTTAGTATTCAGCAAGTACAATTCTAATTGATTGACTGAATCACATAAAATACACATAAAAGTCAATTTTAAATTTTAATATATAGTGTTTGTTTGAAATTGAAATCAATTATCTAATAACTGCCTTTTGACTGAAATAATTTTTTTTATATTTTGTCCCCATTTCCAGAGCGACCACAAGGATTGCCACGACAACAGGTAAAACCCATGGCACCACCAGAACCCCCCAAACCCAAGCCCTCTCCTCCGGGTAAGTGCTTGTTCAGTGTGGTAAGTTTTATAATGATGATGACGATGATGATGATTGATGATGGTGATGATGATAAGTAGTATGATAATGAGAGTAGTAAAAGTAGTAGTAGTAGTATTGTTGTTATAATTGTTGTTGTTATTTTAATGAAAATAAATCCATTACAGACTCCCCTGCTGCTAGAACCCCTCCTGTTAATGGCCGACCAACCCCGTACCAGCATGAGTTGATGTCTCGTATGAACGCTGGGGATGACAACCCACCCAGTCCTCGGGGTCAAAATAGCCCCAGGGGACCTGAGCCCAGGGGCTCCGAGCCCAGACGCTCACAGCCAATCAATCTGTCACAGTATGCCTCCCCTGAAGATGTGAGGGAGTGGCTGGCATCCAAAGCATTTTCAAGAAGGTAGAGATATGATGTTATTGTATTGTTTAGTTTGCTCAAATGTTGCTAAACACAAAATTATCAGACTAAGGCTAATACTTGTTGTTTAAATCTGGATTAGCCATCTCCTGTTAGAAGTTGTCTGGTCAAGATCTTAACTTTTTGTTGCTGCTGGGTCTTTTAAAATATGTCTAGTTTTGTTGCATGTAGTTGTATGTATGAGTATGTAGTTATAAGCCAAAACAATTAATTTAGCACCAATAGATTATAAATACAGCAGGCTAGGGGCTAACAATTGTTTTTTATTGCCAAAACTATTTTTTACAATCAATGTATAATTACAAAAAAAGTTCGTTATTAAAACATGTGTGACTGGTTGTGGTATCATGTCAAGTGTTCACTAGGATGCAAAACACCATGACATCTGCACTATATCTACTTCAAGTGAACACAGTCTGCAGATTAGTGAAATATTGTTGATGGGACATAAGCCAAAAATAAAACAAGACCTTTTCATCTTCAGCCATTGGATGAATGGGAGATGAAGGACATCACTTTATCTAGTAATTTCAATATTTTTTCCCTCTCACAAAGATGAGAATAAACCTAAATGCTTTTTGAAAGATTCTTTATACATGAATTAAAATTAACAGCCAGCAGTTAACCAGTTAGAGAATTGCTAACTGGTAAACCTACATGGTAATAGATTTACAATTGCCATCTATAAGAATAAGCAAAGATATGTCTTATCTTTTATTACTTAAGTGGGTTACTTGAGGCCGAGTGGTTGGAGTCATCGACATGTAACTCCTCAGCCCCTCACCACATAGGTTCGAGTCCCTGTCCTGTCAGTGCAAGAGCTTTTTTTTGGGCTGGATTTTCAACTAACCTGCCCTGAGCCAGTGGTTCTACCCAGAAATAAGTCTGGCATCTTCCTCCACCAGTAATGTGCTGGTCATCACCAATATTATCATAATTGAGTTGGTCATATGTAACAAAAAAACACAAAAAAACATTGCTAAATTATTCAAAACAATGACTTTTGTCTCCTCCCAGGTGTATGGACTTGCTACAAGGATACTCTGGCTTAGACCTCTTCAGTTTTGACAAGCAGGAACTTGAGACCCTGTTGGGACGTGATGAGGGACGCTACCTTGACAGTCTTCTCAAGGTGCAAAAGAGCAACTCCGGGGTAAGTGATGTTGATGATGGGAAGAAGGAGAGAGGGGATGAGGATGGTGGTGATGTAGATGGAGGGAGGGAGGGAGGGAGGGAAGAAGAAGGAGAGAGGGGATGAGGATGGCGGTGATGTTAAAAAAAAGGAGGAGAGGGAGGGAAGAAGGAGAAGGAGAGAAAGGACGAGGATGTTGGTGGCGATGTTGCTGATGGTGGAGAGTAGGAGAAGGAGGAGGAGAGACGGTATAAGAAAGTTGGTGATGAGGATGAGGATGATTAGGAAAGACTAACAGAGGGAATGGATGAGGTTGGTGATGATGATAATGGTGATTAAATGTGAAGGAAAGGAGAGGAAGAAAAAAGGTAATGAGGCTGGTGGTGTTGAAGATGATGATGGTGGAGAGAAGTAGAAGGAAAACGATGAGGATGATAATGATGATATTATTGATGATAATGATGCAGAAGATCTATTAGAATGATGAAAATGAAAAACAACAACAAATGTGTTTTTTCGTAGCACATTTCAACTTATTATCCGTTATCATTTCCTCAACCAGTATCGTACAAGAGGCACATCAGAGCTTCATGCGATACTTCAGCGACGTAAGGAACGTGCTGATGAGAAAGGTTATCCCGACGATCGCGGGTTAGGCGCACGACCAAACTTTATGCCAGAGACGCCACCAGACTACTCCCCTGCTGAGTCTGAAGGTGAGTGGGTAAATTTGGTACTAGTTCTACTCAAGACACAAAATGTACATGAGATCTTAACACGCTTGCAAGCTTTACACAAAATTGATGTTTGTGTGTTTTGTCCTCTTGCTTCAACCTGTCTAATGAATGTCTGTTTCAGACTGTACTCTTGACATCCAGTAATTAAATTTAACAATTTCTATAAAAAGGTGAAATACATTTTTCAATTTTGTATACATTAAATGTTTTTGTTTTGTTAATATGTCTTCTAAGGCTTTAATCTATACTGAAGGAAAAAAGTTTAGCAAGTTCAGAGAGGATTAACTCCTAGGGAACTTTGTGACCCGTGGAGGATTGTCTGTTTTGCTGTGCACATACTGCACAGGATTTTCATGAAAGTTACGTTTCACGCTTACATGATGGTGTAGTTTAAAAAAGAAAGGGGAAATCATGTTGTCAATGGATGGGCACAATTGGTCAATACAGAAACGTTTTAGTCACATTGATTTATAGACGAAAATCAAAGTCGTAAAAAACTTTTTTTCCTTCAGTATATTATGACTGACTGTCTACATGAAGGTGCTTTCTGGCAGTGATGCTTCATATAAAAATATTGCAATGTGACGTTTATATTTTTTCTTATAAAGGCAATACTCCTACTTATTGAGAAAATTATGCATTAACAAAAGCAAAAATGTGACTTTTTGAGAAAAAGGACACTTCACATTTTAGGAATTGTAATCAGTGCTGCGAATCACAATTCTTAATAAGAGATTGAGCATAAACCATTTGTGCAATTTTTATTTCATCGTGTTATATCATCATTAAGGTTTTAAGTTGTTAGTACAGACGTTGTCAGTTAGTACAGACAGGGGCATGCCTGGGGTTTTGCATTTTCATGTGTGCGTACAGTTTATTAGAAAAGTTAAACTATTCAACACTAGAAAGCAAATTTAACTTTCTGTGATTTTTATAATTCTTAATGTGCATGTTTTTGTAGAGATCTTCCTTTGTACATAATGAATAATAAAAAACAATTGTAAAGGAATATGCACAGTGATGATGAAGTATATTTTTAGACAGACTTATTGGTATTTAATACCCTCAAAAAAAGAGTTCCAATAGCACTTTTTGCCCAGATGGAGCATGCCCACCAGACCCACCCCATTACATATGGATTATTTCAAAATGGGTCATGGCATGCCCCAATCGGAACTCACGAGACCCACCCCATTACATATGGATAATCTCAAAATGGGTCATGGCATGCCCCAATCGGAACTCAGGTAATTCCGTCCTAAGGACAATCATCCCTCCGATGTATCTGGTGCAGTGATACTTACAGAAATCATGATCCCTTTCTTTCACCGGAAGTAGGAAGAAGAATATGCCTAAATGTAGTTTGCACAAAACATAAACAATGGCATTGCTTGACAGCTGAGTGTGCTGCTCTGGGTAAATTAAAATTGAATGATTTAAATTGAAATCTTATCTGAGCTGCCATCTTTGTTTTGACGTCTGTCTCTAAAGTAGTCCCATTTAGGGAAATGGCTGAGGTGATCCGACTACCTACATACATCCGAGAGATGAATCGTGAATTATCTGAGGTGTTCCGATGCCCCTTACAGACATTGTCAACAGTTAAAAAAACATTGACCAGGCTAAAAGAATTATGTGTTTCCAATGTTTGTATCTGAAATGCATTATCAATCAATTACTGCAACTAGATTTGCTTTCCACAAATATGATTAAAATCTGCAAAAAAATATGCCTTTCAAATGCTATTTTTCTGATAAAGAAGTTGCTTTCAATATGACATTTTCTCATGGGAACATGCATTATTAAAACACGAGTCTAGAACAAAATCCAAAACAAAGTCTGTCTCATTCTTTTTAGCAGAGGCAAACAAAATCTCCCCCTTAAATTTCTTAAAAGCAGACAATATCCATCCTATAAACTGATAAAACAAAAATATCTTTCAAAGTTAGATTTTCGTAAGAAAAGATCTTGAGTTATTATGATTATTTTTACAAGATTCCTTCGTCTCACATCAGTACAATTAATTGCTGAATATATAAGATAAGTCTAGGTTGATTTAACACATGGCAGGATTTAGTCACACAGAGGTTGTGACAGAGGTTGTAATTGTCACTGTTACTGATTGTTACTGAAAGATACTTACAGTAGCCAAAATGTATGCAGTCTTTTTTGCTGAATGAGGTTGTGATCAATTTATAAGAAATTGATTTTCCCACTTTTTTTACACCCAATACAAATTAGAGGTGTGAATAACATAAATTTCCTGTATAATGTGCACACCCCCAAGTTTGAAATAAATAAAAAAAGGGGGGAGGTGAAAGTGCGCACTTTAATCAAGTGATTATGGTAACTATACAAATCAAATAAAAAATGTGGCAAAATGTGGCAAATTTGCAGGAGGGATTTTGTATGCCTTGGCTTAAATGGATTCTATTGCAGGGGCATTTTGTCCAACCCAAAACATAAATACTTCCTATTGGTTTCTGACCGTATGTTTTTCTTCATTGGACAGAATTCCATCTTTACTAGACACCTGCTAGACATTATATGTCATTGTGTAGGTAGATACAGGTATGTGCTTCAATCTAGCATGTCCCATATATGTGTGGCACCTCAACATTAGCAGAGCTTTCCCACATCTTATTGGACTAGTCCGAGCTTGTTTGTTTTTTCATTTATTTTGGGATCGCTTATTGTTCAGCAAATTGCTTATTTTCTAAATTTCAGGGCAAACTGATATCAGTTTAATGTTTAAATGGGTGGGGAGGGGGAGGGGGGGAATCAGCAATTTAAGTCATTTACATTTTGTTAACTATAAATACTTCTATTTTTAACTATTTTATTTTTGCAGGTGAGTATCATCCAGCAGATAATTTCTATTTTCTTTGCTTGCACATTCTAATATCTACCTACCAGCCTGCATTATCCATGAATTAATGTTCACATACATTTTGTTAATTAATGGTTAATTTACTTAATTACCGAACTCCCTTGCTTTCAAATTGTAGTGTTAATGCCCATATATACCATGTAGTTATACAGCTTTAAGTCTGTTAACAGCTGCTAATGGCTATATAATATTTAATATATTAATGTTTTAATGGCCTTCTTATTTTTTATGTTCACAATTTTATAAATCATTTAATGGGTATATTACATTGTACATTCATAAAATAAAAGTGTTTTAATGGCCATTTTATATTTTTTTCTCATTATATAATTATTGATTAAATTACCATATAACATATTATTCTTGTAACAGAATATCCTGTATATTTTAAGCTTAGCAGCAGTACATGGATATATATAAGGAATAAATAAACACTAAAAAAAGCATTAAATTACCAGATCGGATATTAAACTGAATATATGTTGGGTTTTTTCAGCCTCGTCAGATGATTTTGGAGATGCGGGCAAGACACTGAGACAACTTCTTGAGAGACAACGGAAGAAAATCAGCAGTCACAATTTCCAGTATGGCACATAACTTCTTCTTAACAGCAATGAGAGTGTCCAATAAGACTCATAACTTCTAGCACAACAGTGAGAACATCCAGTATGGCACATAACTTCTTCTAGCACAACAGTGAGAGTTGTCCAATATGGCAATAATTTCTTCTAGCACAGCAGTGAGAGACGTCCAATATGGCACATAACTTCTTCTAGCACAATAGTGAGAGACATCCAGTATGGCACATAACTTCTTTTAGCACAACAGTGAGAGATGTCCAATATGGCACATAACTTCTTCTAGCACATCAGTAAGAGACGTCCAATATGGCAAATAATTTCTTCCCGCACAACAGTGAGAGACATCCAATATTGCATATAATTTCTTCTAGCACAACAGTGAGAGACGTCCAATATGGCACATAACTTCTTCTAGCACAACAGTGAGAGACGTTCAATATGGCACATAACTTCTTTTAACGCATTGAGAACATCTTATGTGGCTCATTACTTCTAAACAGCAGGGAGCCATGAGTGTAAATATAATTTGACTATGACTACAAGTTAAATACAATCACACACTGACACTGACAAATTTTCATTTTATTTCATGCTTATATCATCAATAAAATTAATTTTTGTTCTGAAAAATAAGGACTCCCAAATTACTGCCTTTGGGAACCAGAGTGAAAATGATAACCCTTTCATTTCACTGTGGTCCAGAAAGGATAAGTTTTTCTTTCACTGGTATTTCTCAGGCTTTAATCTAAAAACATAACATAAAATGTTATTTTCTATATTAATTGGTTAAATTTTATAAGAATGGGAAATCTTTGGAAGTATGAAAATTGTCTCCCTTGTCAGACATCAGACAATTAATGATGTAGTTGTTATATAATATTAGGTATGTTCTTTTTGTTTGATTCCGCAGACTTTATTGCTGATTCTTTTTGAGATTGTGTCATAACAAATAGTGGCATTTCTTACTTTTGCAAAAATATTACTTATATTAAAATGAAATATCCACCACAATAAAGATGTCTGCATTCATGACTGTCAGTCTGAGTATCATTTAAGGATTAAAGAAAAATATACATTCCAAAATGTTTGATAAAAGATGGGTAATACAAACAAAATTACCTTTTCTCCTTTAGAGAGTATTAAGGGGAGACTATTTATACTAGTATCTCTTATTGCTGTGGTTGTACCTTGGCTGGTGGTCTAACTTGTCATTCATGGATTGACTTCCACTTTCCATAAATTGAAACGAAGAAAATGTTAATTCATATAAAAATAGAACATCTCATGTAAAATACTTCATTTTATATCATACTGCATTACTTTGTTTTGTGTGATATTTGTTTGCTTATACATTCAAGTTTGCCTGTACATTAATATTACATAAATATGCAAAATGATCATCATGGCTGTTTGCACAATATGTTAATATTTTTATATATATAAAGATGTTTTACTTTGATAAATTTTATTTTTTAAATGTTTTATTCTTGCCTTTATGTGAAAAGTGATGTTTTATAATTATTTTGAAATGCAATATACTTTTGATGCCAATACCTTTGTTACGGTGCTTTTTGCTGGAGATGGGAAAGCAAAAACCACACTAAGCATAAACATATTATTAATATGGTTACTTTATTATCCTGTTGCGTGATTGTTTATAACATTTATATTTTCTTGACTTTCCTTTGGAAAATTGTTAACATTGATGTATAAAGCAATATTAAATTATTTGGATACCATTATTTTTGATGTTGTATAAATATTGATGGATATAAAGAAGGCAAAAGTGACATGGAGTAATGATGTGTAATATTGGGTACTAAAACATGCCAAATACAACTTTATTTTGGTTTATTTGTCTTCATATTTTCTCTTTCTGAGTTTTAAAGATAGTATCAGACAGTTTGCCCACATCTTATATATGTAACAATATCAGAAAATAAGAACAATT
This sequence comes from Sinonovacula constricta, assembly GCA_007844125.1. Taxonomy (NCBI): domain Eukaryota; kingdom Metazoa; phylum Mollusca; class Bivalvia; order Cardiida; family Solecurtidae; genus Sinonovacula; species Sinonovacula constricta. The sequence continues at coordinate 17,762,519 of CM017568.1, forward strand.
GGGATTCCTGCTAAAAATAGACATTGACGGCACAGCTGATGACGTGGATGAAGTAAAACATTAGTGGTCATATGGTTTTCTTGGTTTAAAATTAGCTAACTGCAGTGTAGCTCAGATAGTAAAATATAATATGTTTGTAACGACGATTGTGACGTTATGGTTCACTTTTCCGACAGGTGTAGGACATCTATAAACAGCATTTTACGAAATCTGTTCATATAAAAGTGGTTAACAAAGATGTATAATGAAAATATTTTTGTCCAAACTGTCGGATACCACCTTACCTTTAGGAGTTGAACAAACATTCAATATGTGTTTCTTACCTTTTGTAGAAACCTTGACTATTTTGCAACCATTTCATGTTTTTAACCGTACATGCAAACAATAGCGTGTGTTGTAGAATTAATCAGTTTATGTACATACATTAGTCTCTGTTTTTTCCATGTAACCAGTTTCCTATTATTTGACAATCAATATCAAATATAAACAAGTGGTTTGTTTTTTATCTAATCATTTATGCAATATGTAAACATATATATATACTAGGGACATTTGATAAATAGTGGTGGCTTTATCGCTACAATTGTAATTTACTTACAAATAACTTGTGGAATCCCTCGAAGTACTTCCTCCCATCTGAATACATTTTTCCGAGTGAAATAGCACATCCAAAAAAGATTTTCTGAACATTATACTATTTATACACTGGTATTAGCGCGCTGCCTAGAGCTCTACAGATTTCAAACTGCCATCTATTCATGACCACTTAATGTGTAGATTTAACTAAAAGTCACAGGGTAAAAAGTCAGGACATTATGGAAGGTGTGGTAAAGATTCAGTATGATTTTCTTCTAAAATGCATAATCATGAAGTTACTTAACTCCACAGAGGCCTGTGAGTGGGCACTTTGTTGTGTAGTGGCTAACAAGTTCAGACAGGACATGATTCTTGTGAAATGTTCCTTATACTAGTATGTTCAGGTACAAAGACATGTGTTGCTAAACTTTCTGTGTAAAAAAATAGGGCACACATAACATGTCGAAAGGTCTTGCTCCTGAGGGCTATTTTGGGTCGTTTGTTGTTTTTAACTATCCACATTTTGTTATTTACTTTGTTGCTCAGCTCAATAAACTACAGCCATTTTCATCACCTGTAATGATATTTTGTAACCGCTTTTGTCTTGAAATCTTGTCTATAATTGCTGTTGCAATTTGCACATGCTGGCGCTTTTGCTCATCAGCCAGTAAATGCAGGATCCATCACCCATAAAAGTTCCATAGCTTTAATTTTTCATCACAGCACATCTTAACAGTAGTGACCTCATGTTCTGATCACTGCGAATTGTACAATAAGCCCTCTGTTCCGCTCTCAAATTATTTACATTGCACTCTGCCTTTGTGACAACACTATAATGGATTGTACTATGTCCATGTTTAATTATTTCAGTAATGCCCAGGTGCATCATGGGGAAATTAACGCTTTTATATAGACAAAGGATTGGTCTTTCTAATGACATGTTTCCCGTGTTTGTGCACGAGTAATTCATGATGTAATGGGAAAGTTGCCACTTCTTCTCAGATGCCCCTTGTATATATATATATATATATATATATCTTCCTGAAAATATTTTTGTGGTCTGTTTAGTTTACTTTGTATCAATATTGGAACAATATTGCCATTTATTTTTAAAACTAACACCAATCTAAATAGTGAAAGTAAAATTCTTCACAACCTACAATTAATGTTGCTTTCTTCTTTACATAATATTTACACATTTAGCAAAGAATATGATGATATACTTTTTGTTACATTTTTTATGTAGAAAGTAATCAATAATATATATTTTGAAGATATATTAGTTGATAGACCACAATTAAACAAAATAATGTCATGTTTATGTGTGCATGTATATATATGCATTTTTCTTTGTGATTTTGTCCAATTTCGTATTTTTGGCAATGATTAGAAAATATCCAAGAACATTCTGTACAAACTCATTAAAATGTAATACAGAATTAATTAGTTTGTAGTTTGTTTCTTTCCTTGTTACAGACATTGTCAGATGTTTCAAAATCACATCCCCATTCTCTCGCTGCAAGGGTTGGAGTCCCAGTCAGGGCGAGAACTTTCATTTCAAGAGGTTTTTTATCTGATCTGCGGTGTGCTGCTGGTTATACAAAAAAAAAATAATAATAAAAATATAAATATATTTTTTGGACGTATCCTCCATCAACAATAGCTGGATCATGTCACCAATACGACCATGATAGTGTCTGTTTGATGAAACTTAAGTAAAACTAAATTAATCAAAACCATTATACCAGTATAGTGCATCTTGTCTTTTTTTCCTCACACAGATACACAATAAACAACATGTTCTTGTTTCTAAGCAAATTCTTTGTGACTTTCCACTGCCCAAGCAGAACCAGTACATAGATTCTTCCTGGAGGACTTTTGATATTTCTGACCCATTTAAAACACCTTGGATAATTCACAATCATCTCACAGATGTATGGAGGGATAAACCTGCAAAAATGTTATAAATATATATATATGTGTTATTGTTCTTGTTGTCTGTTGAACATGCAGTGAGTTGTATACATAATGCAATGTGAAATGTAAATTAATAAATGAAAGTTTATAGGGCAAAATAACCCTTAAACACCACAAATAGCTTCTTTGAAGAACTTATTTTGCTGGGTGTTCAGTTCGGAGCCTAAATATAATTTTTAAAAAATCATGGACATTTCAAAAAAAAAATTGTATAGCACAGCAGCAATGAACTGGCATCTCAATTTTAGGCACATATTTTGGTAAATAGGTTCAAGTTACACAAATCTTGCAGTTGATGGATACTATCATAGACTTTGATTTGAAGGTTTGTGGTTTATATCTGACGGTTAAAGACTGTTTTTGCATTTATTTATTTTCATATGCACAAAGGTATGATGCATTGTCCATTAGTCTGTTAGCATTTTCTAGCGCAGGAACTCTTCCTTTAAGGGTAATGACACAAAATACTGACTGGAAGTAAAACTTGAGACATCGTCTAATTTACCTTAATAATAGTCAGCTTCTGTAGTTAGCAATGCTTCTCATATTTTGAAGATAACCTTGACTGTTAGGTGTAGAAAGAAAACTGAAATCATGTTGAATTAAGATACGTATAAAGCAAAAATCCTGAGCTCCGATGCACAATAATGGATTGATTCATTTGTACAGGACATACATATTTCATTCTCTTCCATTTTAATAAATTGGAATATGTTTTATGTTTATAGGGTTTATCGTCCCACCAAAAGTATTTCAGTTATCTGGATAAAATAAACTGGAATAAAAGAAATCTAGGGCTGGAAACCAGGTGGTCTGCTGACAGACACCCAGCAAAATAATATTAACTTATTTTGGGAAAAAGAAAACACAACAAAAAACTTTTGTAATAAAATGGTTTATTCAGCCATTTGTACATGAACAAGAATATTCTTCTTAAGAAAGATGAATAAAATTGAAAAATGCTATTTATAACATGGATGGTTCACAGAATCTTTGAAACCAATCACTCACCAGAGATCTTAGAATCGTATAACAAAATAAGCATACAAAACAATCGTAGCTAAATATTACAAACAAAGGGATAGAACTCAAATGCATCAAGTGGAAATACCATTCTTGTAACTTTCAAGAGGTGGCTAAAAATTAATATCTTTTATTTTGTTGTATCCTATTTCTACAACACAGAAAATCTTTTTAAACTCATTTATGTCTATTGATGATGTTTCTGTAAAGTCCTTAAAGCAGACAAATACTCAAACAATGCATGTAAGCTTCATCATGCATTGGAAAAAGAGACACTTAACAGGGTAGGTTGGAACATCATAGACAAGAAGTTTTGTCATTGTCAATAACTGGGATTAATGGGAACTTAAAAAGCCCTAAAAACCACTAGCAATACTGTATTTTGTATGAATGGGAATGATTTCTGAAGAACTGCAATTAAACTCCAAAAGTCTACTCATTTAACCAATACAGAACATCTGGTTAATACCAATGACCATTGAGAAATATACTATTTTCATAACAATTTATAACATAAATTTCCTTCACATATTACATAAAAAAGGTCTATGTGATGACATCTGTGCAGTATTGTTTAAAATGACTTGGTCACAGTTGGTCAAATAAGCATTATTTTTTAATTTTTGCAAAAAAAAATGCAAATCTGTTGGAACCATAGTAAACACTATGTTGCATGTAAACATGTAAACAAGTTGTCCATCAAAAAATAAATGTTTGTCTTGTCTTTTGGTTGAGTGAATAAAATGCACTTCGTTGATGTATTTTTTTCAGCCATTTTGAGCCATTTGAAGCTAGAAAAATACACATCTCATCGACAACATATGCACATGATTAGTTAAAAACTTAAGATCTTGCAGTAAGACAAAACAACTCAGCACTTTATGGTTATAAATTCACATGTTGAAAATCAAAGGAGACGGTATAAAAAGAATCAGCAGTTTTCATAAAAATGGAAGATTCTTTTTCTGTAGTTTAAAAACAGATATATCCATCGTATTCAAATTAACAGTATTTCTATATATTGTATCGAAAAATGTCATGAAAATCAATTACGAATGTTTTGTTTTTTTAAATACATCACAGTTACGAATTATAATCGTTATAGCAATGTCCACTATTTGGTGGAGGAAGATCCCAGACAAATGTTTAAGCAGAACCACGGCGCACAGCAAGTCAGCTGGAAGACCTTCCCACATTAAGTCCCGAGTAACGTATTAGTTTTTACTTACTTTAGCACGTCATATTCAAATAAACAGTTTTTCTATATATTATATTGAAAATGTCATGAAAATCAGTAGTGAAGAATGTTTTGGTTTTTACAAAGTTTAGTGTGTAACACTTATGAAACAAAATTATGTGTAACGCGTCTTAAGTTTTAACATACATTTTCAATACTATAGTATAATGCTGACAATGAAAATTTCAATTTACATTAAAAACATTATGTTTTTAACTACAAACAAGTAGTAAGTTCTATGCCACTTTATAAAAGTTTTATGTAAATTCTATGACGACTATAACTAGAAACAATGTGACTATAGCAGTATGGATTATAACAATAATAAAATAAACTGCAATACTAAAGTCACAATATTATCTTTTTTAAATAACACAAATTTGAAGAGAACATAACTTTTTCTTTGAAGATTGAAATAGAACATAATAACTGAAATGATGAATTTCAACAATGAAAAACATCGAAAAACTAAAGTAGCTAATTGCTATGGAAACAAAACACATGGTTGTAAGAAAATACAAAAGAATAATGAGGAAGAATGTATTCCACTACATTTATCATCATAATAGAACAGAAAGGTAAAAGAAACACCAAAAACATGTACAAATAGTAATTGTAAACAGTCTCAAAGTCAATTAGACAAGAAAAAAAAAGAAAAAACAAACATCTTGTTTTAATTTTATGTATTAAGACATTTTCTTCTTAATATTTTGTACGTTTTGTTAAATTTAAAAATGGTTGACAAACAGAAGAAGGAACATCTGCTCTTGTTTTTTTTTATCTAATTTACTTTAACCTACCTTATTTTTTAAAATGGTTTACTTCTTAAAAATTGGGAACTTTCAAAAAAAGTTTACTCTAAATTTACTTTTAATAAATTTCGATCTTACATAAAAAAAAAGGTCCTTTTAAGTTATATTTATAAATTGTAATGTCTATCTACATGTTCATATCACTTTCTATAAACTGTAAGGTGAACATTTATTATAAACATTATATATAAACATACTAACTGACAACAGCAAGAAAAACCTGACTGCACTATTGTGGTTCACAACCGAATCTCTGTCATTTGGAAATATTCCCTGTATATACAACCATAATATAGAGTTATGTTTCATCAATTCCAATTAATGATTTCCAAAAACAATACACTTTATATATAGCTTATTCTTCTAAAATTCAGATGGTGGAATTTTCCATAAGATTTTCCTGAATTTATATGCCTATATATTATCTTGTAAAAACTTAAACTCATGGCTTATTCTTTCAAGTAAAAAGCCTTCATGCAGATTTTAGCAATATGTTACCAGCAATTAATCACTGCCCAATAATTACATTTACGCAATGTGTTACTAGCAATTAATCACTGCCAATTAATTACATATATAAGTATATAATTACTTTTTAAGTACATAAGCAACTTCAAAGAAACATTGTTATGAAATGGTTTTGTTATAAAATGCATAGGTTTGAAAACTATACAATACTTCCCTAATTCATGATTTCAATAGAGAAAAATTCAAGAAAAAAGAAAAGAAAAAAAAGATCTACAGTCACGAATATCATATGGATCAATAAAAAACAATAAAGATGTAACATTCTTATAATTTTTTCACTAAAATATTTTTCTGTATTTTGGCACTTTTTATCATTTTTTCAATTTTTTGTTTACCCCCTGTAATATTTAAGCATAACTGTTCATGATTCAAACATTTATACATAGGTATAAACTGTTTCCAATTTACACAATTTCCCTCCTCTAATCAACAAACAATCATTCAGTTTTATTTTGACATTAATAATGCCCTTTAACATGTAAAAACAAAACAAAAAATACATTCCATATCTAACTTATGCAAGCAGCTATGGAATACTTGTACCAATACAATATCACAACTTATGACTTTCTATATATCTGGCAACTTTTTGCATATTTCCAGAAAACCCTTCAATTTTAAACCACTTACAATGATGCACTTATCACCAAGGCAATGTTCAAAACATTTCCACAGTCAATCTTATTACTCAAACAATGAACAACTGTTCATCTTGCAGTAGCATGTCTCGAGAAACAATATTATTGACTTACTTTTCTCACACCTGTTGCCGGGAAAAACAACACTTTTTGCCAGCCAAAATACTATATACATGTACATATACCTATATATACATTTAGGTTGACCCACAATGCACCATATGTTCCAATGGTAACAGATCAGAGGTCAAGGTCATTTGCCATGACCTACATCTGGTTACTTTGCTAACAAAATGTCTAACATCAAGTCCCATAAAAGTAGCCATATAAGAAAAACACTAACCACGATGTGCATGAAACATGGTCGTCATTTAAAGTCCTGAATATTTCACCAGAGTGACCAAAAGGCAGGCTGTTCAGCGGTTCATGCTGAAATCACCAGTGTTGAGCCGAGGTCTTGGGCGTTCGCCGAAGATATAACGGTTATCATCCGTGATGCTCTGGGCTAGAGCCTGCATGCTGGCAGCAATTTGGTTTGGTTCAGCAGGAAGGTCCTGTATAAAAGAAACATGATGAATTGGAATTGTCTGTTTTGGGTTTTGAAATATTTTATATCCACATAATAATGTTTCTATAGTGACATACAGATTTTTCTAGTAGAGAAGGACCCAATCAGTTGTGGAACTACCCTTATATTTGCTTGAACGTTAGCAAGAGAGCTATGCCAATACCATTTGTAATGAACTGTGGTATGTCGCGGCCCGGGATCGAACCCGGGGCCTCCTGTACCTGGAGCCGACACACTACCGATTTGGCCAACATGTTCCCTTTATGGGGTTTGAGCAAACACAAATCCACCACAAGTATAGATACCCAACTAGTCCACATTAAGGGCTAATTTAGGCATCAGCCCAATCAAAGTGCAATCGAAAGGCCTGCCTGTATGATCATGATACCATGTTCCAGGTAAGTACAGACATCTGACTTGTTTGTTTGTTTATTTGGTTTATCGTCCCACCAACAGTATTTCAGTTATCTGGAGACGGTGTCCACTTGAAGCAGATATCGTGCTGCCTTCACTGTGTATAGCATGCCGTGAACACCTGTCATGATACCACACCCAGTCACATTATCCTGACACCGGGCCAACCAGTCGTGGAACTACCCTTATATTTGCTTGAGCATTAGCAAGGGAGCTATACCACTACCATTTTTAACGACTTTGGTATGTCACGGCCTGGGATCGAACTTGGGGCCTCTCAAACCTGGAGCCGACGCTCTACCGATTGTGCTACCAGGTCCGGTCTGACTTGTTAGCATTGACACTCAGAAGTCCTGTTAATGAGTCTGTTGTTGACAAATGATGGTAGATCATGGTTTTAGTTTTCTAAAATTTCTTACCATGCGGTAAATTTGATACAAAATAAATAGTATGGGATAGATTCTAAAAAAATTTTTTCCAGAAAAACATCACAGCAACACATTTATGGTCATTTCATTGTTGTCCAGCTCTTGCCAATTGTCTGAGTAGAACCACCGGTGCACCACAGGGTAGATTTTGCTAGCTTACTTGGTGGACCTTGGTGATGTAGTTTACAATATCTGGGGTATAATAATAATACAACTCACCTCACTCTCCTCCTCATAATCATCCTCAAAATAAGATTCCTGCTTGCTGCCCCATGAAGGTACGCTTATTGGCACAGATGTTGAGTAGGTCAGTTTTGGCTTCATGTGAGAGCGAGCTCGTGGTGTATCTGACTCAAACGTATCTGAGAAAACAACAAAAAATATTCATAAGTGTTTTAGTAGTATACAATCACTGTTCTTAACTTCACGTATTTTAATTTTTACCTAATTATACTTTATTTACGTTCAACCTTATCATATTTGGCACCATATGACCTATCAAGTGTCCGTGTGCCATAAAACCCAAAATATAAAATATATTTCAAAGCAAGTATATGATTGAAGAAATTGTTCTCCAATTTACAATTATCAGTATCTGCAGTTTTCCATGTTAGCAGTTACATTTTTCTGGTTAAAGTAGTTTAATGCAGACTTCCACCCTAGCCAACAGAACAAATTTTATCAATGCATCTTACTTCACAGTCTAGCTAGAAAATTAAATATTTCACAGGCACAAAATAAATGTAACTTCACAATAAAAATGAGAACATTTATATAGTTTTATAGACAATAACACAAATCTAATGAATTTGAAGTGGTAAGGTTGACAACATACAGGTACTTGACATGACCGTACCAAGATGGTAACTGTAGGGTTTGCTCTTTTCGTTAAATGACTCATCACAAATTTGTTATTACTTTTCGCTTGGCTTGCATGTGAAATACCTTTGTTCTGTGCCTTTCGGAGTTTGATATATGTTGCAATGCTCATAGGACTTTGTCATATATTCTTACTTATGAATTAAATCTTATTCTCTTACATTTATTATAAATCAATACAAAATCTTAGTTATCAGGTAATTTCTGTATTTATAATTTCCATATAGTAACAGCTTCTCATCTACAACTGCACAGAGATTTTAAATAGCTACCAGCAAGGTCTGTGTTTTTGTATATATATACATATATATTGCAGCAGCACAGATATAGCCAATATAGCATAGAGCTAAATTGCAGGGGTTTTTTTCTGAAAAAGGGGACAGGGCTTGGGGCCTTTGAGAAGGGAAAAAAATTCAGACACTTAATTAAAATAGGGGAATAATGTGCATATTAAACCTTTTGTTTGCTATCATAAATCTTGTATATTTATTACAAGACCATTTCTCTATTTTTCATATTTTTGAACTCCTTCACTAGATTATCATAGTCCAAGTCACTTAATTTTCCACTGTAGTCACTAATCAGCATCAATGTTTCTAATTTCAGCAATCTGGCAATGAAATATTGAATTTTACAGGCCTGTAAACCGCCAGTTCTATATAAGGTAAAAAAACCCAACTGAATTGGTAAAGTATGAACCAAGTCAAAAATATCTAGGTAGAACTAATAGCATACCACAGGATGATGCAAGACTTCTTCACATAAACTTGCCAAACTTAAGCTTGTCCCAACACATGACTTTATGCCCAAACAAGAACTCAAAATAACATAATGATGGGCTAGAGAGTACATATTGAAAATTGTGTTCACAAAGATAACAGGGAATTGAAAATCTGGATAAAATTTATATTTGAAAATTAATTTTATCAAGCTCCAAAATTTACCATCATTGCCAACATCATCATCATCGCTTTCCTCCTCCCGCAGAGAAGGTTCCTCACCATACAATGTGGCATCCTGGTTATCAGCAAACCCGCCATCAAACGAGAACAGTGCTGAAACAAACAAAACAACACGACAATATAGTAGTCACACCATGAGAAAAAGTGTGTGTTTATTTACATGGACCATCACACTTAGTAAACATTTTTATGATATTTGATTGTACATAGCTTTTTGAGGTGCTGTTTAAGTAACTAAAAAGGACTGAACACACGGTCAGTCCTAAGGTAAAAAGATTAAGTATTGCAAACTGGATCGTGTACTTTTGTCAGTGAAAATATTCTGTACTTGGTGCTTTAGACACTTTTACTATGAATCTAAATGTTGCCACCAAAATGCAGGTTAAGAATTGTTACCACAGTTCACAACAATAAAAAAGTTAAAATTTTTGCTTCTAGTTATAGTGTTGTGTATTCTGAAAAAACAAGCATCCCTTATCTTAAAAATAGACTGTCCGTAAGGCATTTTTCTTGCATTCTTTTCTTGTATTTTTTTTTAAAAATTACATTGCAACGACTAACTATGATCATTATAGCAACATCCAGCCATCTTCTGGTGGAGAATGACTCCAGACAAATAACTGGGTTGAACCATTAGCACACTACAGGTTAGATGGAAAACCTTACATTAAGTCCTTTGACTAGAACAGGACTCAAACCCACATGTCGAGATGCTAAGCAATCAGGGGAGTTACATGTCTGCAACTCTACCACTACACCACTGGCACCCCATTTTCTTGCACTGATTATCAACTTAGTATCAGGTGGGCTTTGTGTCAATAAAATTACTTTGTTTACAGAGGCAAACAAAATGATATGATAAAAAAGAACAAAAATTGTTGCATGTGAATACCTTTGTCCTGTGCCTTACCAAATTTTGGTGTATGTTGTAATGTTAACAGGACTTTTTCATATTTCCTTATGCTTATGGAAAGTGACAGTGAGGTATCTGTGTGTGTGCGTGATGGGATCAAAATTACAATATATGCATTATGACAATGGTCACTTGACAAAATATGTTAATAGACTGAGACAATGAACAGAAGTGAAATTACACTAAGGTTATATAAGCATATTATAAGCATACTTTTAGATTTTATCAATCAACTTTTACCTACCATCATCATTGTCATCCATGGCAGGAGGAAGTGACTTAACTCTACCCAATTTCTGAAAATAAAAAATAATTATTTCGAATAGTTTGTTTTAATTATGAGATACATTACAAAAGCACAAGCAACACAAGTATGGTTATTAAGGGCAGATCAAGCTAAAATTAACCAATCAACAGCTTTACCATTGAAGATTTGAAACCCAAAGTAGGGGTGCACATATTGCATGGGAACTCAAAATCTAGCCCTTTATTGTATATTGTTGCTAAACAACTTTCAAGGCCTCAATTAGCAAAAAGTTACTGTACTTTCTCACTTATAAGACGGGTTTTTTTCCTTTAAATTTCATGTTCAAAGTGTGGGGCTCGTCTTATAGGCATGGTCTAGCGACCTGGCAAAAAGTTTTCACGTTGTTTTAGGGCGAAAACAAACCACATAAACTTGTTAGCGGTTATGCAATGACCTGACGTGCCATCATTATCGACCACTGATAATTTACCTTAATTGAACTTTGAATTCTGTCCGTAAACGATTAACTGTCTCACATTCTTTTCCCTTTGTTCTGCATGAAACACGGCTTATTATCCGTCAGTAAACACTGAAACAAACTTTCAACTTCAGTCTGCCAACTACACCAAGCTGTAATTTACTCGTGTAGATTTGCCTCATTACACAGGTCAAGTGACTGACTCCGAGATAAGCTGTTGTCAAGGTGATATCGATCGGAGCAGTTTGACAGTGAGGGTGTGAACGATGTGTTTTTATAAGCAGCTGCCAATTACATTTCTCCAAGAAATTATTGATTGGCGGCATGTACACAAGGACACAGTGCACTGTTCCCCGATATATCGTGTACTGTCATACCAGACTTGGTAACGTAGATCAAAGAAATAAATGTCATGCCGCCACGAGCTACAGGATAGCAGTGCAGCTGAGACTAGATACATCCCACAACACGTGAAAATTACAGTCACTGTTTACCAATTCACCCTTTTGTTGAGACAGCATGACTGGTTGACGCTCCTGTTCATTTTTTTGCCTCGTCTTATAAGCGGGTCGAAGCAGAAACCGGCAATTTCACAGGTGAAGTAGGGGGGGTCGTCTTATAAGCGAATAGTCTTACAAGTGAGTAAGTACGGTACCTGTTTATTTTAATGTTTTATCACAGTATGAGATATAAATGTATACTAGTTTGATAAAAAAAAATCCATCTGAGGTGCAAATCCATTTGCATGTACTTGTTTTGTTTAGACAATGAATTTTAGTTAAGACAAGAAAGTTGTGAAAATATATACATTGTACATGTTACAATCTTAAAAGATGAGAGATTTTGAGGGCTTTTGTCTGTCTGTTTTTAAGTGGTTTTGAAGTGTTTTTACATATAGTACCTTTTTCAAGTACTTTGTCTATACCTAATTACACCTTGGTATTTGTTTATCGGGTTTATCATCCCACCAACAGTATTCAGTTATCTGGAGGTGTCCACTTGAAGCAGATATAGTGCTGCCTTCACTGTGTATAGCATGCCATGAACACCTGGCATGTTACCACACCCAGACACATTATCCTGACACCAGGACAACCAGTCATTGAACAACCCTTATATTGGCTTAAGCGTTAGCAAGGGAGCTATACCACTACCATTTTTAATGATTCGGGATCGAACCTGGAGCCGACACACCCTGGTATTTGGTCATCATGATATATAATGATAGAGAAGATAATCAACTCAGAATACCTTCTTTGCTGGAGATTTTCTATCAGTAGGAGTTCTCTTACTTGTCTCTGAAGTTAACAAGGAACATGCGAAATATAGTCATAGCATTGTTATAAAAATATATCATATAAAATCATAGTTTATTTTTTAAATACATCATAATTATGGCCACAATGAGAAAATACAGCTCCATATTTGCGGAGGAAGACCACAGACAAGCATCTGTTTTGTTTGTTTTTAAAATACATCGCAACGATCAATTATGATCATTGTAGCGATGTCAAGCTATCATGGTGGAGGAAGACCCCTGACAAATGTCTGGATAGAACCACAGGTGCACCGCAGGTCAGCTAAAAGACCTTTCCACATTAAGTCCTTCGCCCCTAACTGGGCTTGAACTCACACGGTTAGAGGTTAAGCAGTCAGAAGAGTTCTAGGTTGGCGACTCTACCACTACGCCACAGCGCACCTACAGGCAAGTGTCTGGGTAGAAAAAACCACATGCTCTTCATGTCAGCTGGAGAACTCGTAATTAAGATTTCCGCATGAAAAGAGGACTTAAACATGAGACAGGTTAAGATATTTAGAAAATCTTAACTTTGCACTAACTAGTTCATCCATGTTTCAACCTAATACAGATTTGTTACACATTGCAACATTGTCAATCATATTGGAAAGTTGTAAAAATTTCATTCCTATGTAAATGGTAAAAGCCGCATCAACAAAACAGAAAACAAAACATCTTCATTTTTTCAATGACTTGGAATGTTTGTGCTACTGTTACAGTAAACAGGCTGCTGGTCACTGTCTTGGAATAAATGTATTGTTATTCATAACAAAAAGTCTTAAAAACTTTTTAGCAAATTATAATTGTGGGCAAAATGTCTCTGCAAGCAATACTTCAAATGTCTGGAGAGATTTTGGTCAGTTAAATTATATACATGTATAGTGCTTCCTTCAATGTGCAAGCATCTGATACCAGACACGATACTAAACTTAGTCACATTATCCTGACAACAGCTCAACAGTCAAGAAATAACAAATAAAACTGTGGCTAAGAAGGTAGGATATACAGATAACATTTTTTTCCAACTTCTGCATAATGTGGCTTGAGGTCGGACTGGGAACTTTTATTATTATTTGCTATTGTTACTGCTCTTTTTTAATATTTATCCTTACCAGTAACAGGCGTTTGTGATTCAAACTGCGATGCACTCAACACCAAGCTGGAAAAAAAATATTTAAAACATACAGATCTAGAGCAAGTGTTCGAATATTTAAAAAAAAATATATGCAAAAATGCAGGAAAAATTAATTTAACAGACATGCACTTCAGTTTGGCATGCTCACTTTACAAAATTAATCGAGTGGCCGATTACAAAGTTTATTTAAGATCTATGAAGTCAAATTCTTTTTTTCGGAAGATAAAATCATTTTATTTCTTCAACAGAGTAAGATGACAACAGCACACACTTGATTATTCACGAGCATGACATCATACATTGATGTGTATTATGTCATTAAAAAGTAATGTAGGTCATGTTGGTTATAAAAACAAGTTTTCTAACAATAAAGGGAAATGTTAATACCCTTTAGCATAAACTTCAATTGTATTGTTGTTATTTTTATTTCCTTTTATGGAAATGGTAAAACAGGATCTTTGAAGTGCTACACATGCGAGAAGCATAAGCTATGAAATACAATAGCCAAAGGAGGAAAATATAATACCTGATCATTTGTTTTTTCTCCTCCTTTAATCTTGTTTTCAGCTGCTCAAATTCTGCCTTTTGTGCTTCTTCGTAGTTCCTTAAACAGGTTTAGAAAAGATGCAACTTTTGTTATACATATGGTGTGTCTATGTTTAGTGTGGTAATAGTCATAGGAATAGAAGCAGCAGTACTAGTAGTAGTAGTTGTTGTAGTAGATGTAGTAGTGGTAATAGCAGTAGTAGTAGTAGTAGTAGCAGTAGTAGTAGTAGTAGTAGTAGTAGTAGTCATAGAAGAGGAAAGGGTATTACTAGAAGTAGAATTTGTAGTAGTAGTAGTAGTAGAAGTCCATGAAGTAGTAGTAGCATAAGTAGTAGTAGTGGTAGTAGTAGTAGTTTCAGCAGCAGTTGTAGTAGTAGTTGTAGAAGATAAAGGTGAATTGTTATATTTGTTTAGTTTACTGTCCCAGCAACAATTGTTCAACTGTGTTATCGAGAAGCAGTGTCCATTTGAAGCAGGTATAGTTTGCCTTCACTGCATATAGCTACCCGTACCAAGCTTATATTTGCTTGAGCAGTACAAAAGGTGCTACACTAGTATCATTGTTAATGATTATGGTTTGTTACAACCTTAAATTTAACTTTTATTTAGATATAACTATGAATTATAATCAAAATTATCTTTAATTTTTAGCGATCTACCTGATCACTGGACCTGGTAGTGCAATCAGCAGTGCGTCGGCTCCAGGTACAGGAGGATCTGGGTTCAATCCCCGGCCATGACGTCGTTAAAAATGATAGTGGTATAGCTCCCTTGCTAACGCTCAGGCAAATATAAGGGTAGTTCCACGACTGGTTGGCCTGGTGTCAGGATAATGTGACTGGGTGTGATATCATGCCAGATATTCGTGGCATGCTAAACACAGTGAAGGCAGAACTATAGATGCTTCAAGTGGACACCATCTCCAGATAAATGAAATACTGTTGGTGGTATGATAAACCCAATAAACAATAAACAAACAAATCTACCTGATCCTTTCTTCCATTTCTGCCTCCTCTGTATTAAGGTAGTTAGCCAGCTGCTGGGTAATACTGTTAAGATGGGTCTGCAGAGATTCATAGGCACCCTTCTGTGGGTCTGAAATAGTCGATAAAATGGTTAGGAAAATACAAAAGGAATACAATGGTGAGGAAATAAAAAAGGAATAGAAGTGGGAGAATATAAAAGAAATCAAATGGTAGGGAAAATTGAAAATAAACTTGTTCACACCTAAGGCAAATTATCCAGACACCAGGACATCTGTTCAAGAAAATACCTTGATAAACCTACAAGCTTAGGAGCCTTACCAGTACACTACTACCATTTCTAAAGATGTTGGTTTTTTTAGCATCTCTGCCTTAATCCTCTACATGCTGGACACACGTAATAAAACATGGTAACCAAAAAGGATTGACCAACATTTTTTCCCCCAAATTACCACAATATGTCATTATTACCTGAAAAGGTCCTGAAATGTGCCAGATTAGTATCAGCAGTGAAGCACAACTCCTATGCATATTTCTTATCTGAGCCAAGCTGCGAAGATATCTTTTTTTAAACTATGAAAAATTACATCATCTGGGTACTCTGCTCTGACAATGACATTTTAGCAGAGATCACTATCATGCTTATTTATAGATTTAGAAAGAATTTGTAGTGTTCTTGAGACTTGTACTGTCTAACAATAAAGGTAGTGCTAAAAACTGTCCTTACTTGGACTTAAGTATGAATTTATGCAGAAATTATGTCCAAATTACCAAAGTTGTGACAAGATACTGTAATAAGTACTTAATATAGACAAATTTCTGAAATAACCTTTGCTTCCTTGATGGGTTTAACGTTCAGTATTTCAATTATCTGGAGACAGTGTCCGCCCGAGGCAGATATAGTGCTGCCTTCACTGTATATAGCATGCGGTGAAGACATGGCATGATACCACACCTACTCACATTATCCTGACACCGGGCTAACCTGTCGAGGAACTACACTTATTTTTGCTCGAGCATTAGCAAGCGAGCTATACCACTACCATTTTTGCCACAGGTTCGGACCCAGGGCCTCCCGTACCTGCAGCGGATGCTATACCGACTGCTTTACCAGGTCCAGTTATAGATAAGACATAAATGTAACTCATCAAACAACAAACTTAAAGAACAAACCTGGCATAACACCCGTGTAGGGAGTGTCCTTGTTATGTAGAACTATGTCGAACACCTTGGAAAATCCTCCAGATTTCATGAGTCGATCGATCACCTTGATGTCGCTCTGAAAATATTTTTACACACAACAAAAATTAGGTGATGTCTGCTTTAAATGAATGATCTTGCACTAATTAAAAAAACCTATAAATGATGTCAGAAGGTAGCAACTGTTTATAACGTCAAAATATCCATAACATTGTTTAAAATAGCTTAAAATACAGAATCAACCTAAATTAAGAAAACATATACACACTTTTTTGATTGAAACAATGAAATAAAACTGACTTTTTGACTTAGTAAACACAAGTTGTAAATGAAACATGTTATGAAGAGAACTATCTGATCAAGTGATATGATTAGTAAAGTAAGGAATTATGGTCATGTGCCTATACTCTGGCTGTCTAAAAAGTAAAATGAGATTCAGTTTAAAATACCTGGGACATCAGAGGAAAAAAATTAAGAAAGCATGAAAAGCCATCTTTTCACCGTTAGTTCTGCTAAACACATAGCTGATCCATCAGATAGAAACATATGGTACTTTCAGAAATCACTCCAACCAGTAAGAATGATTATAAGAAAACAAGAAACATGGCCATGCCATGAAAGCAGGTTTTCAACGATTTAACAAATCCAATCACAAGCTATGTCTTCATGCATGCTTGCTATATCCAAAGTTTCAGCATTAGTTTATCCAAACTGAAGTTATTAACCAGAAACTGTTTTTCTATTTTTAGTAACAGTGACCTTGACCAAACTGGCCTCTAATCCAATCCCGAGCTAAGTTTGCAAATTAAGTACCTACAAACAATATTTTCGCAAAATACATCCATTTTAACACAAATTATTAAGCAGAAACTCTTTTTCAATTTTTTAGTAACAGTGACCTTGACCTGACTGGCTCCAAATCTAATCCCAATCTAGGTCTTGATACATGCCTGCTATATCCAGATTGAAGTTATTGACCAGAAACTGTTTTTCTGTTTTAGTAACAGTGACCTTGACCTGACCAGCCCCCAATCCAAACCCAAGCTAGGTGTTCCTGCAACCTTACTTAATTCAAAGTTTCAGCAAGATTGATTTATCCAAACTGAAAGTACTGACCAGAAACTGTTTTTTCTGTTTTTAGTAACAGTAACCTTGATACGACTGGCCCCAAATGCAAGTCCAAACTAGGTCTTCCTGTAAGCTTGCTAAATCCAAAGTTTCAGCAAGATTGGTTTATCTAGTTATTGACTGGAATCCCTCTGTTTGATGCATGGCACACCCCAACCTAATAACCATGATTTTCGTTAAAAAACCTGGTTAACTAGACTTTAAAGCCACAAATAATTATGCCTATCTGTCCAAATATCTAAACAAGCCTACAACTTTCAGTATAATCTCTACTTACCAAGATGCAGTTGCTGACAATAACCTGATTTCCAGAGTCCCTTAAGGCATAGGTTTCTAGATTGCAATTAAGGCACCGGAACACCATGTAGTTCCCGATTCTACGACGATGGACCAAATATCCATGCTCCTACAATCAAACGGCATGTTTTTACTTACAATTAAAGAATTTCATCATGCAATGAAGAGTTATGTGAGTATTGTCTGAAGTTGTCGAAAAAGTGAGCAGATCCTGAAAGTTGAATCCTTTTACCTTTTCAACCTTTTCTTTATTGTGATGGTATCATTAAGTGAAAAAAAAAAATGTTTATCTCTCCCCACACCCTGTTGTTTCCCCTTCACAAACAACACCATCAGTTTTACCTGACTTTAGAATGCTACAGTGAGTGATTGTGCATTCGGAAAATGCACTCGCAAAATAAAAACAAGAAATAACAGCCGGAAGAGAAGCATTTGGCAAATTTACTCTCAAAACCATTAATAATTAGTGATAATCAGAAATGTTTTGCACCAGATTAAAAGAGTACTTACAACCTTAGAACACTCAAGAGATTATAACACCTTTCAAGAGATAAGAACACCTCTCATATATTTTTTTTTTTTAAATACATTGCAGCAACCATTTATGATCATTATAGCAACATCCAGCTTTTTGGTGGAGGAAGACCCCAGAAACGTAGGACTCGAACCACTAGCGTACCACAAGTCAGCTGGAAGACCTCCTCACATTAAGTCTTTCGCACTGAACAGGACTCGAACCAATGCAGTGAAAGGCTAAGCAGTAACAGGAAATACAAATTGACGACTCTACCACTACGCCACTGGTGCCCCACCATCTCATATATCTCATATAAACAACAAGTTTCTACATCAATGTTGTAGACTGCCCTCAGATGCAGTTTTACATACCTGCTGTTATACAATAAGGGGAATGTGTGTTCACTGTGTGAATATATGATGTAAGACCGGGTTACCAATCTATTTTGCATACAGGAAGACACTTACCTGTTTGATACCTTTAGTATCCAAAGTCACTTCAACTTCCCCAGCAGGAAAAAAGCCTGTTGGTACCTCTTCATCTTCTGTAAAGATATAAGACATCATAACATTTAAGCAGCGTTTGTGAAACATTTTACTGCATCCCAGACAAGCAAAATCATAGGAAAGTTTGTGTTCCAGGCAATATTTACCAAGTCCCATTTCTTGTGTATTTAATGTGTATACCGTATCACTCGTGTAATCGCCGCACTTTTTTACCCGATTTTATCGTTAAGGAGTTGAGGGTGCGGCCATTCTATAGGTGTAAGGCCTTGGGACATTTTTTCTAGAACGATTCTGCCAATTTTTGGGACGCCATGCGTCTAGATGAGCTCTCTAAGTAGGAGGTTGACGGACGATATGAACAAGATAGCGCCGTTCTATGCTGTTGTCTAACCAATGTGAACATATTCCATAATTTATAAATGACTTCCTAGTTTTATCTCTTGTATCATATTTCTGAATGTTTGCATCATCAAACAATTTCACCCAGCTGTCATGTGCACACTACCATGCAGATCAAAGGATTTCATAGTAGAGCCGATAAAACAACACAGCTTTGATACGAGGCGACAATCTCTTTGACGAGGTGAAAAATGAACAGGAGCGTCGACCAGTCATGCTGTCTCAACAAAAGGGTTAATTGGTAAACAGTGACTGTATTTTTGACACGTTGCGAATGTATCTAGTCTCAGTCGCACTGCTATCCTGTAGCTCGTGGCGGCATGAAATTAATTTCTTTGATCTACGTCACCAAATCTGGTATGATAGTACACGATATATCGGGGAACAGTGCACTGTCCTTGTGTACATTCCACCAATCAATAATTTCATGGAGAAATGTAATCGGCAGCTGCTTATAAAAACATATCGTTCACTCCCTCACTGTCAAACTGCTCCGATCGGTATCACCTTGACAACAGCTTATCTCAGAGTCAGTCACTTGACCTGTGTACTGAGGCAAGTCTACACAGAAACGCCAAGTAAATTACAGCTTGGTGTATTTAGCAGACTGAAGTTGAAAGTTTGTTTAAGTGTTTACTGACGGATAATAAGCTGTGTTTCATGCAGAACAAAGGGAAATGTATGTGAGACCGTTAATCGTTGACCGACAGTATTGACGATATAGCGGAGCTCCGCTGTATAAACTGTGCGGCCTTCATATTTTTTTCTTCAAATTTTGCGGTCATTTTGGGGGTGCGGCCATTACATTGAATTAGAATTTTTTTCTTCAAATTTTGCGGTCATTTTGGGGGTGCGGCCATTACACGGGTGCGACCATTACACGAGTGAATACGGTATTAAGTTTTAGTAAGAATCCATCACTCATATTGTAACAAATTTTAGCAATGATAACACTCTTGACAGTATGATTGTGTGCCTCTTATTTTTTTTGCTGATAAACCATTTTAAATGGAAATCTATGCAATCTTTATTTAAATGAGCATGGTTGGATTTTATCAATGTGTAATATTTTTATTGTTATAGATAAAATACAGTTAGATACAGTAGAGTGAATGTATGTATATAGATATGTGTATATATATATATATATATATATATATATATATATATATATATATATATATATATATATATATACAAACATATATACATTGAAAATATATATGTAATATGAGAATGAATTTATATATATATTCAAAATACGTATGCAAATATGTGATTGGAAAACAAATGCAAACATTTGGAATTTATTATTTATTGGATTTATCATCCTAATAACAGTATTTCAGCTATCTGAAGACTGTATCCACCTGAAGCAGATATAGTGCTGCCTTCACTGTGTATCGCATGCCATGAACAACTGGCATGATACCACATCCAGTCACATTATCCTGACACCAGGCCAACCAGTTGTGGAACCACCCTTATATTTGCTTGAGCGTTAGCAACAGAAGCTATACCACTACGTCTTTGGCATGTTGCAGCCCGGGATCAAACCCGGGACCTCCCATACCTAGAGCCGGCACTCTACTGATTGCACTACCAGGTCTGGTGCCATCTGGAATTTAGGCTTAATGAAAATGCTATATAAAAAGACAGTAAACAAAAAAATAAAAGTTAATAACAATACTATGACAAATGAAAGCACATCCAATAGATTTCAATCACTAAAGAAAAATGTTCAATATTTTTAAATCATTGTTTCTTAAAATCTTATTAAGCAAATACTTACTTGACTTTTGCTTTAACTGTTCAAAGTCTGCCTCCTTTCCTTGTATGTATAGCTTTATATTCAGACATTTGCACGTCAAAAGCATCTGCAAGAAAAAAAAAAGAGCATTCAGACATTTGCACGTCAAAAGCATCAACAAGAAAACAAAAGCAAATTAGAATGAAGCACAGACCAACAGTTATTTATTAATTTGATTATTCATCTGAACATGAGAGTTAATGTATTTGAAAATAGACCAAAGAAGCTTATATCATACTTTGTATCAGATTAGTATAAAAATACTTCAAGCAACGAAAACCAACTCAAGTTTTGAGCTTGAATAAAAATGATCATATGTTGTTTTATATAAGCAAACTATCCAAAACAGTGTTCTCTTGTCTGAAATGTGCGCTATCATGTTTAAAGTTGGAATTAGATTTTAATATACACTGGTTTACAAATTACACATTATGCGACTTTACAATGGTTAAAACCAACAAAGAAAACTTTGCACAACTACATTTGCAATTATTAATTGTTACTGACAACTAAGGCAATAAAAACGTCTGTTTGAAAATCAAATTCCAATCAGCATAATAAATAAATTAAATAGATTGAGTAAGATTTACAAAAGCGAGTAAATCTGTATGGAGAAAAACCCTGTCCCTAACTGGGATCGAAACTGGGGCGTTCAAGTCTGTTGGCAGTCTCACAGTCAATGAAGGGTTAACTTATATGCCTATATGCACTTCACTACATTTCTTTGAATTTCCATTACACATAGGCCTACCACTTTATTATTGCATAATGGATATTAAGTCAGAGAGTAAGTTAGTATTTTAAGTATATCCAAATAAAAAATAAAACACTATTTAAAGAGTATTTCCTTTGTCCGATTTCAAAAGTAAACAGTTAAAAATAATACAAAAATGTACATGTCAACATTAACGTACATCATAACAAGAGTCACGCGATACAATAGTGTTATAACTTCTATTATAGATTCTATTTCTAATCTAGATCTGCATATTTAATAGGAAAGCAATGTAAGTCAATTAGACAACATTTTACCTTGCAGCCGTGCAGTGTTGAAACTGGAATGCAAAAAGTCCTAACAAGCATAAACAAACACACAACAGATAAAGACGTAATCGAACCGTGTGTATTTATAAACCTAAACAGCTGACTGGTAAGACGTTATGGAAAGTAGGTCAGTCGTTACGATCGGAAATTTACGAGTGGAAAATTTCCATTTGGTAAAATCAACAAAATTGTTCCAAGTCAACATTGACTTACCTTAACAGACCAATGATTAAATATGCGATATGTAGTTTACGGTGCTAAGACAATTTCTGTAAACAACAAAATTGTGTTGGCAAACAACGGATTCACTGCAAAAAATCTCAAAATAGCTCATATGATGAAATGACCCCTTGACCTTTCCAGGCAAGTGGAGCTAGGCGTTTATTCACCGACTTTAAGTTTCGAATTATGTTTGTCGTGACCGACAAAAACTCAACAATTTTTCTGCCTCGAGCATTACAGATAGCTTGGAGCTTATGCTGTCATTAGTAATATTTTGCAATAACGGTTAAATCAACAAATTTATTATTTTAAGGTACAGTAAATGATATCACACTGTGCGGTAGGAAATACGTGCATATCGTCTTGTAAGACAGAACGCTTATAATATAAATAATGCTGATATTGTAACGTATACTATTGTAACGTATAATATAATTGTTATCATATATAATTGACAATAATAGATGGATTTCTATCAATGATTTAAATTTTGACTATTCGAGTAATTGTTAAATTTAATTTGGGACTTGTTAGTAGATGCTTTCATTTCAAAATGTATATTTTTTGCTTTATAATTTTATTCTGGCGTTTCCTGTGTGCAATGCATTGCATGCAATAAGTATAGATAGCGCTAAGTATATGTATTGATATATTTAATATATCAGTTAATCTGTTAATTATTTCGTCAACACGACTTCCCAGTGATATGAATTGAAAAATCAAAAATGATTTCGATATGTTTTAACAAGCGCTCATCGGTGCCGCTCTTGAGAGCGGTTCCTCTTATGGAATGATTTATTCATGTAGACGATAGCTGGCAAAAACAGGAAATCGCAGCTGTTCTTTGAGGCCTTCTTCAGAGAATAGAACTGAGTATTCCGGTTGTTTTCTTTTTTGTTTTTTTCAAACTTTGAAGTTTGCAACAATAATGTGCAGCTTACATTTGTAAAAAAAAAAAAATAGCTGGCATTTATAGGAATTCGCAGTTTTTTTTGCGAAGTATTAATTAACAAAAGAAACTGAGGATACCGATGTTAGCAATGCAGCTAATTAGTTCGCTAAGAATAAAGTCGGGCCCAAATCAGGGGTCACTTGTATTTGGCAAGTACGTCTTCTGTGCTTAATACTTATTGTTCTGAACTGTTATGTACCGATCAAATTGTTGGTTTGGCTTTCTCGGAGATAGTATGGCTTAAAAACCAAAAAAAAAAAAATGCTAGGTCGTGCATACACATTTAACAAAAACAACAACAAAAGACAGCAACAATAAAACATTAACAAAAACTGACAGTCTTCATCCTACGAAAAGGTGTCTGTGTTTGTGGAGGTGGTGGAAGGTAACAGGTGTCTAATCGGTAAGCTTAAAGTAATCCGTCCTCCCTTATTCAGCGGAAAATTATGCAATAATGTAATATGGATTAAATATAGATGGCGATAATAGTTAAAGTTCTATTGAAGGCACGTATTTATAATATAGGCAACTGTTAATATTCAAATTCAAATAACAGTAGATTTACAAGATTTTACGTTTGTGGCTTCTATGTTTATTTAAAGATTAAGATATTGATTTATCTAGACGCGGGGTTACATAATGTAGTCATTCTGAGTTATATCTTATTCAGGCTTGCATTTTGTTGTATTTAGAGTCAAAAGTAAAACCAAACGGACATTATTTTTAAAATTTTATGTTAGTGGCAACACCTTCAATCCTTTTTATTATTATCAGATTCAGAACATAATAAAGAATTCATGGCGCAGACGGATAGTTTGCCTTTAAAGTAGTAATCGCTGGACTTCGATTATCATCCGAGTATAGGACATGGGGTGGTAATAATAACGCTTAATAGATGTACGTGCACTTTTATAAAGATAAATTCAAGCAATAATTCCCCCCCCCCCCCCCCCCCACACACACACATTTGTAATACACATAAAAACATGCTTTTGTGTGGTGACTGGGAAAGAAGTTACTGCGCGTCAGTTGTCACGCAGGTAAAAACCTAGACAAAGAGGCGGATCTAGATTTTAAGTGTAACTGCTTCACACAGAAGCTGCCGACCTAACAAATTGTGACTTCTCCTAGTTCAAATTCATTCGCGACAAAAAGTAGTGTTACTTATTTCTATGGTTGGACCAATCGTAAAACTTCGGGTATTTCCGTATGGTTCGTAAAATACACCTCGTACATAGCTCTAGAATACACCAAAGTGCGTCGCCTGAGTTATGAAACAGTGTCCGTTCGCGAGAAAGTAACAAATTATATATATATCATTTAGTTGAGTATATCTTGCAATAACAACGATTTTTTTATCAATACAATCTATATGATTTACGGAAAATTGAAAAGTCAACATTAAATACCCAGTATTAAAACTAAGACACACAAAGTAGATCCAAGATGGCGCCTTATTATGTCAGAGGTCTCTTGCATAGCATAAAGGCCGAGGTGATCAGATTGTGGTTGGACGTGAAACGAAAGAACAAGAACAAAAACTGTCACACAGAATCACAGAGTTAAAGTCCGGTAGCAGGACAAAATCACCAAATCTTTACATTAGATGTGGGGGGGGGGGGGGGGGGGGGGGGGGTTAAAGAAACAAAAATGTATGTCGAAAGAGACTAGAGACGCGTCCATTGTGTCCATGCATACTTGGAATGTTCACATTAATAATTTAATGTGTTCAATCTAGATGTTGAAGTGACTATATTGAGTAATGCAGATGTACATGAAATGCAGATTTATGGATGAACAACGCAGCAGGAATATTACTCAGTGACTAGAGGAAAGGGTCAAAACCTGTGAAAACCGCTAGTAGAACAATTGTTCCACTGACTACGCATAATCTACTAGGCCGATATTTCCGCAAAATCCTTCGAAGGGCCTCACTGCCTTCTGCTAATCTGAACTAGGTTATGTAATGACAGAGGTTATTCGTACCATCTCAACATTTCAGTCTAAAGCTCCTGCACGCATTCGGAAAGGAATTGCGCATTCGGGATTTTTATATTCAGCTCGCTGGAGTGTAATAGGTGGGAGTTAATTTTAAACTCAGTTTATATTGGTCGCATCCGGTAGAATGTATGACTATATTTTAAAACTAACTTACGTTGAAATGCAAAATCATATAGAAAGTATTGAATGATAAATAAAATAGTTTCTGATATTGGATGTTCATGATTTTATCCCAATGTATAATCTATATTTTAGAAGAGATGTTTATTTGCAGCTGAATACTTGCCTGCTTTCCAATTTCCAATGCATTGTACATTTAATTTATTATAGAATAATGTTGACTTTTGTCTGCACACCAGTAATCGCTTAGAAGGTAACACTTACTCCGCCCAAACAGCGCTTTTGAGCGCTTTGATTTATCTGTAGTTTTAAGAGGATTAAGTTTTCATTGGTGTTTTTTTACAATAAATGTGATACATTTTCATCGTTATTAAATTTAATGTGTACGTAGTACATTGTATGGGTATATTGACTGTCTTGTGCGGAAAATGTAAAGGGGCGTGTGGTTACCCTTTCTAAATCTGCCATTGGCCCGATCACACTTACATGAGGAAAACCAAGAAACAAGTATATACATATATGAATGTAAATCGGGAAGCTCGATTTGTAAATATATTTTGTAAGTATATGTATGTGCGTGCAGATATTCTTGTGTCATAAATCAAATAAAGGTGTACTACTCAAGAAGAAAGGGATGGTATTTGACAGATCACAGCGAATGTATATACATATATGAAGATTAATTTTAAGTCAGTATTTGACACATGTTATACAAAATCTATTTTACCACATCCTAGTGGGAAAAAGCTCATCGCAAAACTGTTTTGTTTTTTGTGTAATGTCGTTTTTTTCTGTTCTGAATTATCACTTATCATTTAAATGTCGATTTTAAATTAAGCTTTTTCGGATGTGCAAGTGCATATACCCTCGGGTACCTAAGATGTAACACGTTAGCGCTTGTTACTGACTACGCAATAAATTAAACCAAGCGACATTCTAAATCAAATAGAATTTAAAGGCCTACTTACTTGCTGTGTCATATCCTGTTTATGATCATGTTAACTAGAATCACATTTTGAAAATAATGTATGGTGACACCGCATAATTTAATGTTATAAATTTTCCAGTTTATAACCGTTTTATAGCTAAGACATACATGTTATATTATTAAATGATATAGCGCAAAACGGAAAAAAACTAGTTTACCCTTTTTTGTCAGAAGATTGGCCATTATAAGATAGTTTATTACAATTTCATGTGAAATCGTATAGTGTGCAGAAAAAGCTGCCTTTTTTTCCAGAAAAAACAACAACACCAACACAACAACGTTTATATCGTGCAAGTTTTATCACGAATATATATATATATATATATATATATATATATATATATATATATATATATATATATATATATATATATATATATATATATATATATATATATATATATGACGCACGACGCGACAAAACCGGGCTTATGGCATTATGACGTAACGCTGGGAAATCCACAATTAAAATGACGTCACTTTTACCGGGTATTTTTACTACCTTGACAGCATGGCTTGGACTATCGTATTTGAAACTGAATGTTGTTGTCTTATTAGAAGCGATAACAAACAAGAATGGAGGAGGAACTAGAGGTAACATTTATTCATTATATTGTGATTACATAATCTTTATATTTTACGCATATATATTGAATCGGATTGAATAGAGGCTACACAGATCTAAACACGCGTGAATCAAACTTTAACAGTTAAACAGTTTAATATAGGCCTACAGGTTTACAGAATTATTATGGTACTTTTTGTCATTTCTAGTAAAATCGTGTTAAAAGTTTATACGAAATGAAATAGAATGTAAACCATTTTTTTTTTATATAATCTAGACTAGATTTTGATGTAACCGATGTTGCAGGTTGCATGTTTGTTCAACTTTACTCATCGACGTGGATGGGTAGATTTAACGAAAAAATGATTTAGTATTACAAGCGACATTTAAATCAGTCCACTTTAAATCAACTAATTATATTTACTCAATAGAAAAAATGCTGATAGATTTGTTAAAAACCTGATACACGTTTTGCATATAAAACAGATCAATGTCACATGAACGTGTCTATTTATAACTACGTAGGCTTGTTTATTGATTATTATACAATTATGCAAGTTGGTATATACAGAGCGCTTAACGTTGTTGATCAGTCGAGCTATTCGCTATACATATATCTATCGACGGGGTTGATGGTTCGCTAACCAACCACGGCCCCCAATTTTATTTTCTTACTTTTTTTCCAACATAATTTTATGCATTTTATTTCATTTAATACACGTCTTGTTTTTAACGAATTAAATAAAACATATTTCTTTCTTGACAACTGTTTGTTGGGCTTACATTAAAGTGAAATAAAACAAACCCACAAAAAGTAATAAACTGTGTTTGCACACATTTAATATTTAACGACTATTCGTGATAATTCTAAATGAATGTAACATTATATTGTCGCTTTAAATTAAATAGAAGAAACCCGTCCGCCGTTTCATACAATTACAGTGCAGGGTGCTAGTTCTATTTAAGAGAGGAACTAACCATACACATATCAAGCAATATGTTTATTAAATATTTATACTGCCGCAAAATTGTTTGTGTCATTACAAATATATTTTATACACAGAAAAACGAAAGAAAACGGAATACATGAAATTTATAACGAAATTATTGATTACCGTTCAAATTACTTCGAGCAAATGACTGAAACTATAACCAAGTAATATGATTGTTTATAGTTAAAGTGCAACTCCGTAAACCTATGACGACTTAATTTTCATGTATTTAATTGTATTTTGTTGATACTTTCAGGACAAAACAAAAACCGGTATCTACTTGGGTACTTCATATGGCGGACATTGACAGGACAAAACAGCATGATCGAGTACCCCATGCATGTACATGGTACTTGTTTTAATTGTTTCCTTCGACTGATTTAATAGTAGGCTATGATAGTCACTTATGACATTCCATTTAATGTATTCATAAGCAAATAAGGGGCGCCCGTTGCCGAGCTCATAGAGTCACAGACCGTTCCACCCGTGGGTTCGAGTCCCGGTCAAAGCGACAAACATTCATGTCCGGAGGTATTCACGTTAACCTACAGTCCACCACTGGATATATATAAGTTACCTCACCAGTAAAAACTGGATATTGCAAATACAACAATAATTGTATTGGTGCGAGGTATATGCAACACACAAACGAAACAATAACAAACAACAACAACAAAAAGAAAAAAAAAAGAAACATAGGGGACGCCGTGGTTTAATGGTCTAAAGGTTAGAATCGGTGACTTGCTATTTCTCTGACTCCATAATCCGCCATCTTGTGGGTTTGAGTCCCGGGTGGGGTAAAACTATCATGTGGTCAGGTTTTCCAGCTGATCTGCAATGCGCTACTGGTTCTACCCAGACATGGGCCATGATTTTTCTCCACCAGTAATAGCTGGACGTCGCTATAATGTCAATAATTTCGTCGATGTAATGTATTTTACAAAACAAACAAAACGGACAGGAATAGGCATACATGTAGAGGTAAAGTCAATAATCATACATAAATATACATATAAATATGTTAAGCGAAAGTTTATTTCTTATTTCAGGCCACGCAAGTTGTCTTGTGGATGCCGGTTTTGTCCACCTCAAATTAAGTGCCGAGAAAATGACTGCGAGACTGTTAAGGAGCCAGCTGACATTGTCAAGCGATCCTCACAGTTCAACTCGTCCGTTTGTTTGTTTTTTATCCCAGGTGTGACTGGAGAGGTTGGAATGGTTTCCTTGGGCAACACTTCAAGGCTTTGACAGGAATAAGGTATGGCCATGTTATTTGCCGTAAACAATATTTGAAACAATTGGGTTTATATTAAAGAGCTACTCTAAGCAGAAAGGTTAGTTTCACAGACTCGTAATGCCCCAACCTTTCACTTCATTGGTTATCGTCCCGGTAAGGAAGACAATTGTGATAATGCCTGCGATCCGCCAGTAGTTTCACTTCACAAACATTTATCTGCGATTTTCGTCCACCAAAATTGTTTGGCGGCAAAAGACGAAAAACAAAATCATTGATATAATCTGATTTGTATTTGTGGCGAGACTTAGATATTAACATAATATTAATTAAAATGCATTTTCAGGTTATCAACACTTCAATTATTACGTCTGAAAAAGCTGGTTGTATCATCTTGCGGACCACTCCAGATGATGATCAGAGGGAGTTTATGCTACTCAAGGATCCCCAGCAAAAGTTCGGGAATACAGAAATGTCACCCGCGTTTCAACCTGGCGGGTTAAAGCGTCAGCGCAAACAAGACCTTGAGTGCTTTGTCAGACAAAATTCAGTTGATATTTGTTAATGTTATCTAATTATAACCTGTTACTTTACCCACTTTAACAATATAACCCTTATTTTGCAGTTTAATATAAACGTTAATAAAACCATATTAGCTTAAATCTTAATTTAGTTGTGTGAGTAAGTTACTCATCCGATATTATGACGTCAATAATTTGACGTCATATTTAACAAAACTACATTCAGTATGGGTCATTAAAAATCTCATTATTTCATTAATGCTAAGTCAATTCTAAAAAATCTTTCGAATTTGTGATCAGAAATGATAGGAGAATCATGTTTCATTAAAAACAAAAAAATGAAAATTTTGACCATAAGCCCGGTTTTCTCGCGTCGTGCGTCATATATATATATATATATTGCGCCAAATTGAACACATTTTTCCAAAAATTGTCAAAATTTCGGACTAAAACTAAGTTTCACAAAACGGGTCGTCCATGTAATATGACACCTTGAAACTGAACTTTTGTGTAGCAGAGGGTAGAGCGTCCACGGATCAAAGTTCGATATAAGACAGAGACATACCAAAGTATTTACTCTTGAGTAATTAAGAAGCATAATTATATAACGAACACTACAAATATAGCCATTACCTTGAATTTATAAGCACAAAAAGAATAAATCAGAACCAAACACAAGAGCAGTCTATATAAAATGCGTGTTTTCTATAATATGTATATGTTTTATATTGGAATTATAATTTAAAGGTGGTATCTGACAGTTTGGACCAAAAATAATTTCATTACCAGTCTTAATAAACAAGTGTTACCTGAACAGATCTCGCAAAAAGCTGTTTATTGATGTTCTACACCTGTCTGAAAAGTGAACTATAATACCCCAATCGACATAACAAACATGTAATTCCTATCTGAGCCACGCTGCACAGTTAGCTTAACTAAGAAAACCACTTATGTTTTAGCTCAATCACGCCATCCGCTGTGACGTCGATGTCTGCTTTTAGCAGGAATCAAAAATTGCTCTAAACTATAGATTTAAAAAAAACCCGCAATTTTAAGTGTTGATTAACGAGTAATACTGCCCTAAAAGTGAGAATTTGTTGAAATTCGTCAAAACTTAGACTAAAGTATGAGGGTGTTTTATGCACAAATACCCCAAACAGAGGTCAGATATTGTTATATGTATAAGATATAGGCAAACTGTCGGACACCACCAATAAACCGGAGAAATTGTATCCACACATACACATTTGTTACATCTTGTAGTCTGTTTAGTGAGTAGAGGCCAAAGACCCATAATACATTACTGTACAATAAAACAATAAAGATTTAATGTTGAAAATTGTTCCAGAGGGAACTGTATTACTATTTTTTTCTAAAAACGCTCAATCTAAAATTTTCGGCAAATTGCCTTTTTAAAAAATATCCTGAAAAAGGCAATTTTCTGAAAAGTTGAGTTGAGTCTGAGTGTTTTTATGAAAATAATACAATAACTATTTGTATTTCGCAAGGATTACGTCGTAGAGTCACAGTAAACATCACCTTGGTATTGTCGACGGTGAAGGTTGATCCAAACAGAACATTTACACTCTAACTTGAAGCCAGAACAGCTGCTTTTGTCCTTGATTTTTTTTCAACTATCGAGAACAGAACGACTGGCTTAAACGAGTTGGACCAGAACGGTACCTTACAATGCTAGGTGGATTTTAGGCAATAGAAGCCTCATTTTTATTTGCGAACAATAACATGACAGGTTTGTTTGTTTATTGGGTTTATCGTCCGACCAACAGTATTTCAGTTATCTGGAGACGGTGTCCACTTGAAGCAAATATAGTGCTGCCTTCACTGTGTATAGCATGCCGTGAACACCTGGCATGATACCACACCCAGTCACATTATCCTGACACCGGGCTGACCAGTCGTGGAACTACCCTTATATTTGCTTGAGCGTTAGCAAGGGAGCTATACCACTACCATCTTTAACGACTTTGGTATGTCGGGGCCCGGGATCGAACCCGGGGCCCCCCGTACCTGGAGCCGACGCTTTACCGATTGCGCTACCAGGTCCGGTAACATGACAGGTAAGAAGATAGAGTACTTCAGACTGCAGCAAATTGTGCTTATCCTGATCGGACGGCTGCCAGCAGTAGATGGTTCATCTTGATCTGCACTACTTGAATAAGATTGATTAATTTGTGCTTAGCAGGTTAAGAAGAAAAAAACAAACATTATCAGTACAGCATCTCTGTGTAAACAAATCATCGTCGGTATTTTATTAGTTGATAATGACAACCCAATACATGTACAGTTAATTTGGTTTTTTATTTACTGATGTTTTTTTCTCCCATTAACTTCGTTAATCTACGTTCATTTACATAAATTGCTGACCGCTTATACATTGTATTGCTGGTAAAAAGTGCAACAAGAGTATTTAATAGGACAGCTTGCAGTTCACTCGGAACACCTCGGCCAATTCTACGAAAAACACTTCCGGATACTTGTCGAGATACCGCCGAGTTGTTACGACTGTCAACATGAGTTTTTGCAGAAATTATCTTAAAATGACCCCAGACAGGTTTATTGTTTTGTTAATTATATTTATCTGCGGACAAACTTTCGGATCCCACCTTTTATGTATATTTTATCGGTTTTGGTAGGGTCTCGGAGTGATGTCATTGAAGGGTTATGAGAAGTGAAAACAACAACAAAAAAAAACAAAAACGAAATTGTATCATATCGCTCTTTATTAAAAAAAAAAGGAAAAAAAAAAGATTTTCAAATTAACAACGCGGCAACTTAATGTTTAATTGCGTATATGTCTGATTTCAAGGGACGTGCCTCAAAGACTGGAACCGACAATGTGAGAGATAGGGAAATTACAAGTTAAAATTGGCGACGCTAACAGCTTGGCCACGATTTATTTTATTGAGGAAAGTAAAGTGATTATAATATACATTTATCACAGAATCACTGTCAAATGTTTAATTGATTAGGGCTTTCAAGATTAAAGGAAAGTATGGTTGTAATTTTTTTTATGTTAATTCATAATTATATCGATCGATTTCTGTTACGTTAAAATGTACTCTAGCACTTAAAACTACCAGCAATTGATGTGCATTTGG
Source organism: Sinonovacula constricta (assembly GCA_007844125.1). Taxonomy (NCBI): domain Eukaryota; kingdom Metazoa; phylum Mollusca; class Bivalvia; order Cardiida; family Solecurtidae; genus Sinonovacula; species Sinonovacula constricta. The sequence continues at coordinate 17,795,775 of CM017568.1, forward strand.
TTTTTATTTTTACAAGAATCTGTATTTATTGCAAAAAAAAGATTTCTATCATACATTATTAATAAGGAAATAAAAAAACAACAACAGGTACATGTTAAAGTGAAACTCAAAGAGACGGTTTTGCTAATTAAATATAGATAACAGCAATTTTGCCATATGAACGATAACTGCGTTTAGTGGCTATTTTATTTTTGCCAGAGTTTTATCCCCTGAGTTAATGCATGCGTTTTCAAAGCATACCTACCACCGTCGATGAAATTGGCTTTTGTGCAAAATTGTTGCTGAAATTGGTATATTTAGGAAAAAGATTTGCATTCATGTTGCTTGTTGGCTTAGAAATGACATAAAATATGTCCCAAGAAAAGCATTTTTGTTTTGATGATATGCACCACCAATATGACCATTCTGTTATCTATAGTATAATATTTAGTCTGTATTGTTAATATATTTTAGTTCAAATGGATTAAAGAATTGGTTTTTAAGCAAAAAATAGGGGTTTTCATTTGGGAAAATGTTTTTGCCATTTTTAGCGAAAACAACAACAATAACAAAGCAGACTTTGGTGAGACTATTTATGGTAAGCTATAATTACAGCATCAGGAGTAAGCACCGCTAGATCGAATGGATATGTGACAACATTATTAGGATTAATTATATAGGGCAATCCTAAGAAGCATACATTTTCTGTATAAATATTATGTTTTAGGTCGGATTCGAAGTCTATATAAATCCCTATTATTCAAATTATTTGGGTACATTATGAAATAGTCGATAAATTTTTAATAATTAATCTCACTGCCTTACCTTGTCAATCATTAAGGAATAAAAGCATGATGATCAGAAGAATTCCAGATACACAGAACCGCTATCATATCTTTTCATGACTTTTTAATTTAGACAAATACACGGATTTACAGTTGACAACTACGCATGCGCAGAGTAAAAGTTGTTCCCATTGAGTAAAAAATTAAATTAGGGCGTCCGCGTCGGGTTCCTCCTTTAATAAATAATGAGTGGATTGACCTTCTACTGTATTATAAAAGATAACGCATTGAAAAGTTTTGTGTTTTATTTAGTGATTTGTCAACAGCGGCCCTGATTTATCAAAACAATAATGTATCGAGACTGGCCAACAGAACATTTTTAAAAATATATTCACCATTAAGCATTTGTAAATCAGTTTTTAACACTAAATTAACATCAAACAAAGTGTAAAACAATTTAAGATTAGTGTCTTTTGGTTTGATTGTGTGTTTTGTTTTTCACTATTTGCTTCTTGTTCAAAATGTACAACTTTGCCATACTAACAGCGAGCAAGCAGCATAGTAGAAGACGTTTAAAAATAAAATGTATTATCCTATATAAACTATATGAAAATAATGTCCTACAAGGGAGATAGGTAAAACATTTCTTTCATTTACGAACAGAGGGAATAAGACGTCTAAGAAAACGTTGCAGTTAAAGAAACACACCAACTTTTCAGTAATGTTTAAAAAGATGCCAATGATTTTGTGAGAATGTTTCATGTAATGTATAACAAAATATCACCTGTTGCCATCCCGTAGATAGCTTCATTCTAGATCAAATTTTATTTCCGACACCAGATTTTCTGATAATCCAGCATCACCTTGTTATACTCTCGCCCACGTCCAAACTGCATCCAAAACGCGGGGTTCATGACGTTAACGTTCATGTTACGTGACAGTGACGCCAGTGACGGCACCGACATCTTCGACCACATTCCGTGAGATTTGACTTGTTTTATCATCATTCCGTCGCCCTGTGTTGCTCTATTTCCTGAATCAAAAGCTTTACTGCGCATGTGTGGTGACATTTGGAACTCTTGAGAAGACGCAGGAATCCGAATTTGACCTGGAATTTCTATTCGGTTGTCTGGTAACCGAGTCAAAAGACGCTTGATCGCTGATTGGGTAGGTGGTGGCGAAAACGCCATTTGATCAAAAACTTCATTGCGCATGCGTGGTGACATTTGGAACTTTTGAGAAACAGGAGTCCGACTTTGACCTGGAATTCCTATTCGGTTGTTAGGCAACCGTGTTAAAACGCGCATGACCGCTGATTGAGTAGGTGGTAAAGAATCAGCTATCATTCCGGACGTAGCAGTTAACATAGCCCCTGGTTCCATGTTTGTGCCCATCGACAACGCAGGTGACATGTTAATATTTCTATTTAAGCCGGGTACAATCCCGTTTTGACTGGGCGCCATAACAGGAACATCGGGTGATTCTGAATTAATTCGTGGATCTCCGTTAGGTATCGGAATAGGTATAAATTCAGGGCGTGGAAAGTTTGCTTCGATAACCCGGTCATTTAGGGGCTGGGTGGTTCGATAGTTTCCAAATCGCGAGTTGAAATCTCCTCGGGATACAAGCCGCGTGAGTTGAAACCACTGAAAAAGTTGAAGTTTAGAATAAAGTGTATAAACGGATTCCTAGTTCTATGCAGAACAATGTTTATTTTCTTTCGATTCGAAGTTAATCTTCAAAAAACACAATTTGAAACACGCATATTAGGTTGCTGCATTAAAATACGTACAGCACGTTCTGTGACCATAATTGGCTCCTTTAGAATGATCCATCTGACTGATTCGTGGCACATTGGGGTTGTGGTGCTGCCGGAGTACGTGTAAAATTCACACGTGCGATTGAAAAACATGGTCATGTCGAGATCGAGGCTGATGTTGGATTCTGCAGGTAAACGATACAGTAGGTTACATTTGCACTGTATTAACGATATGCGTTAATAAAGGCATATTTCGATAAAAGTTTTAAAGTGCTGATGAGCTTGTATTTTTTATTTGCTATACCGATAGGCAAATACCTATACATACTTAAGCGTTTACAAAAAACCTACATAGTTTCCATGATCCCGGGCACATTTGAAAATTACGTATTTGTGTTTTCTTTATCTAGATACAGTATAACGGAAGTATATAAACAGGTGGGAAAAAGAAGACTAGGTCATAAATCACAACATGCAATAACCATATCATGTCACATGGCAAGTTCTGTGGTCACGTGACAACATACGTTCCGCGGTAGTGATTGAAGCGTAGCCGTCATCTCGATTACTGATGTATGGCAGCAAGCTATCATGTACAACTTATGGCGCCTTTATTTAAAATCTTCCGCCATTTTGTAACTCTCAAGTAACTGAGATAAGAATGGCAGGAGCATACCATGAACTACTGACGGCGCAAAATTGAAGCCATTTTGAATTTGTTTGTAACCTCCTTTGCCGACATTTGTCTTGATGGAAGGTATCATGTACAACTTACGGGGCTTAAATTTCAAACAGCCCGCTGTTTTGAAGGCGTTTCTATTTCCCCAGAAATAGATATACGTACGATAGGCAGATATCCGTGGTATATACATGTCCAGGAACTCGGAGAGTCGGCTGGTCTCCATTGTCGACATCACTGAATCCGGGATTTTCTGTCACAGTCTCAAAACATTTAACCTTTTTCATTCATTGTAAATTTATTTTGAAAATTCGCATAATATTGTAATTTGAAACAGTTTATTGTATGTTTTGAATGCATATATGTTCAGCATATGATTTTAGATCTCAAGTTAAACCAGTCTGCATATATAGTTATGTTTTATAGTTATATATGTAGAAGGTTAGATAAATGGTACTTGTGAATGCTTTGCAAAAGCGGAAAATGGCACAGGCATGAATGACAGGTTTAATACAGATTCTTGTTGAATTTAACCTCATAATAACCTAATTTATATCTTTGTTTATTTAGGTATTAAATGAAGAATTATTTACATCCAGCAAAAGTTGTGACCGTCTACATATTCTTTTTGAGTACGAAACTGACCTTGACGAGTATGACAACCACCACGACACCGTCTGGTTTATCGTCTGCCTCCTCTAGATTGCGATACTTGCTGTTGTAGAAAACAAAATGGAGCTGCAACATAAACCATATCAACTTTTGCATAGTATACAAAGCACCGATAAATAGGGTTATATTTCAATTTCATAACAAACTTAAAGCTGTGAAGTCGAACTGATATATGACAAGACCTCTCTGTGTTGGCGTGAGAACGGTTTTATGTGCGTATGGGTATGTGATTGAATACGTGCCCGTACTATTACATGTATGTATATATACACTTGTATGACTCACCTCGCCCTCGAACCTGACACCGTCTATCGTGTGTTCTGAACCCGCCGACATGATACCACTGCCGCGAAACCTCAGGCCCTGGAAACAAACAACGTTGACTTAACGTCAATAGCACGCGGCGTTGACCGTTACTACAAGGTTTAAAGGTGGCATCCGACAATTTGGACCAAATTTCACTTATACATCTTAGTAAACCGTTGTTATCTGAACAGATCTCGTAAAATGCTGTTAATTGGTGTCCTACACCTGTCGGAAAAGTGACCCATAACGCCACAATCGTCATTACAAACATATATTTCATATCTGAGCCACGCAGCATAGTTAGCTATTCGAACCAAGAAAACCATGTGACCACTGTTTTAGTTCATCCACGTCATCCGCTGTGACGTCGATATCTATTTTTAGCAGGAATTTAAATTTTATTACAGATTTTGTTACATAATTATATAAAATGTAGGCGAACTGTCGAATGACACCTTTAAGGATAACAGTGACAGCGATGAAAATACGTGGATTGTAATGATTTGTTCTGTATATTTCTTTCAAGCTGCTTCAACACAATGATGGTACAATGTATTTATTTATTTCGTTACTTTGCGTGAAAGAATGGACAATTCTAGTGAAAGAAAACATTTCCATTCTCATCAGAGTTATGTTTCGTCATTGTCAAATGTTGATGTAATTAATCGACAGTTCATGAAAGTGTCTAGGTTATCCATCTTTTTGTTTTAAGCGCATGCTCTCTTCGGCGCTTTGGATGTATCATATCCTATCTCTTTCTTGTTCCTGTTTCACATCTGGCTACAGTTAAATGATAAGGTTATCAATTGGATGCCAAGAGAGGTAAAAAGTCCTGCTGATTATAATAAAGATTAAAGACAAAATAAGCATGAACATTATTCGATTTCAGTGTATTATGATATTTTTTATTTCACTCGTGGTCATAGAAAATATTCTCACTCGGGTTGCGCCAGACGTTAAAATATATTCTCATATGACCTACTATATAAATAAAAGAAATAAAATCAAAAACCGAAATCGAAAAATATCCTTTTTATCAACTCCCAGCTTAAATTGGTGTAAAGAGACTCCGAAACATTGACGTGTTAAGATAATTATAAACAACTACGCTATGTAAGTCGACTTTAAGCCATTTAAAAGGATGAAAGTAACAGACCTAACTGGGAATGAGGTTTAATTATTGGGATTTTTTTCAGGATGGCGATGGCGATCAAATTAGCGATTATGATTATGACGAAGGGGTGATTATGATGGTGGTGCTTCAAGTGGTGGTACTGCTGCTAATGGTGGTGTTGATGATGAGAATGTTGATGATACATTTGGTTATATTGCTTAAGCTGCTGCTGCCGCCGCTGCTGCTGCTGCTGATAATGATGAAAATGTTGGTGAAGACGATGGGTACCTGCAGCTCCCCGTCGCGACCCTGCACTCCGCCGTAATGAAGGTGTACGTCGTTCATGAGGTACGTCCCAGGTCTGTATGGCACGTTGGTCAGTCGGTACAAGTTGGGCGTCTCGGGTTCGAACTCTGGTGAGTGACCTGCAGGGACAGTACAACACAGGGTTTGTCTTCTCTTAAATGACGTAAAAGAAAAGTTGGCAACACATTGTTTAATGCGGTGATTGGAGTTTTACAGATATATAAAGTATATAACAATCAGTTTATACAGAGCATTAGTAAGAATTTTTACTTTTATTATTTATTGGAATACTTTTGGTAATAGAACATAACATGTTTTCGCAAACCTACATCTAATCTTATTGTCACTAATTGTCATTAAAGGATAATTACCCAGAAATGCTTGATGTAATGGACAAAAAGTTACTTAAATGTCTATTTTTTAAAATTAACAAATTCAGAGGGAAATCCCATGTCAGTACAATTAGTCTCTTTAGCGAACCCAGTTCTTGTCACATTTGATCTCGTATTTGAAACGTTGTTCACGTGATCACAGCAAATCGGCATATCTTATGCTGCCGAGTAGCAAGCAACGAGTCTTCTTATTTTTGTATGTCGTTGTATGCAAACGTAAACCATATAAATGCATTACAATAGGTAGAAGGTTTCAAGTTGTCTTTCATACTTACTGGGTCTTGTGGTTCATCGGTGTTGTTAGTCAGGTATTTATCAGGAGTCTTTACTACTATAAAGTTGAATGAATCTTGATTCATAGCACCCCCCACACCACAAAAAAGGGGGAAAGTGGAAGGGAAATAATGGGTGTCTACCCGGCTGGATACAGCTTCAGACTGCAGTGGTGTCAGGGAATGGGGTGGGAATTAGAGTCTGGCTGACCAATGGCGGTACAGTAACAACATGCATCATGTGCGACTAATAGTTTTATGATCTTTATACTCATGGCAGCACTATGTATACATGTGATATACAAAATAGGTAGTTTACGATACGCCCAACAATGATTTCACATCATAGTGTTATGTTGGGAGTGGCGGCGGTGGTGGTCGTGCGTGTGTGCGTGCGTATTTATACCATGCTCGATCATCACCTTAGTCCATCGGCGCAAGGTGATGTACGGCTACATCTAATTTTTTACCGTTGTTGATAAACTTTCCCTTGACGCTGCTGGCGTTGTACAGCATATCCGGGCATTGAAATGGGCTGTCATAGCGGACAAAGTTCGTCTGAATGTCCACGGGAGATTGATGATAGCCTCCACACTCAGAAGGGTATGTCCGGGGCCAGTTGTACACGCCTAAATATCAAACAAAATGCACAGCTGTTGGCACTATTAGTTCTTGAGCTTACCTTTGTTTTAAGCTCGTTTGCAAAAGCTTTCGTTAGTTGAAAATGTTCAAATGGTGCCTTGTTTGTTTTTATGTTTCGTAGGAAAGCAGTCTAAATACAATGACGCAGACACAGATTGGCTTTCAAGTAAGAATTTTACAAAGATCAGAAAAATAAATGTTTATCAAATAACCATTTAAGAAATATTAGTTTGACAGACCAAGGTCACTGTACCTACCGAGTAGATTCTGCGGATCTGGGTCGTAATTGAAGCGTGTCCTGCTGTCCACAACCCACTGGTAGAGTGTATGGCTCGAAACCCTAGGTGCGGCCAGCCACAGAGCAGTCAGGAGCAGCCATGAGCAGCCAATACCCCGCCGAATCCTTAAATGCAGTGAAACAGATATACAGTAGCAATACGAAAAGTAAACAATGTCCCCGATAAATAATATTGTGACTGATTCTGTCGAGTCTATCACTCAGGCGCACTTTCTTCCCACACTAATACTCCCTTTTTGAACGTCTTGGCTACTTTATTAATACTCACGCGTGTAGTTCGAGATTTGCGAAAGCAGTCGGTCTATGAGCGTAATCAGAAGAAGGAGGTCTAACAAATTGAAGTAGCAAGGCAAATATAGATGCCCGACATTCAAAGAGTAGCTATGGTGATCTTTATATTCAATTTACCATTGTTTGTTTACATTTCTTTTGGCAAGGTATGATAAGGACAAATGGAATTCTTAAAGACATTAATTCAAGCAAAAACTATTCTTGTAAAAAAAACCCCACAATTTTACGATATTTATTCCAAAATAACACTCTACACCAACATGTTTGCATTTGTAATATCGCAGATACATATTGACAATCCAGCACATTTTTTGGTAACTTGTTCCTTTCATAATGTTCAACACACGTATAGAAAGTTACAAAAACTCAATCATTATTTTGGTGATTATCTAACTGTTTTAAATGTTCCTTAGGGAATAAATAATGTTTTTCTTACCATTGTATTGTTTCTAATATTTTGAACTTTATAAAGAAACTATTATACTGGTGACAACTTACCCTCATTAAAAGATGTAACAACATTCTTTGTAAGTTTACTTTCGCTATTGTCTGCTGCATTAGTAATTCGTTATTGCATGCTGCGCGGTTAAGAATCGGATTGCCTCGCAACTTTCTCTGGCTGTTTGAATACGTTAAAGGCAGTTTCAATAAAAATGGACAAAACACTTCTTTCCAGGCGTACAGAAATATCTCTTTAAAAAATCTGCGTCCGTTTTGGATGTTTGTAAAAACTACCTTTACAGTAGAAATACATGTAAAACTAACCAAATGCAATGGAATTCCGATAAGTTCAATTTAATTTAAATCACTTCAGTGCGTTGAAAAGAGGTCCTGTAATTCTTGTAAAAAATGTCCAAATGTCCCAACCGTGCGTTTACATATACACCTTGTAATACATGTAGGTGCGGAAGAAACAATAACTTGACCTATTTTAATAAATACATGACAACATAAGACGTCTTTTATGAACTTACAAGGTGGCGTAGTCGCTGCCTTTGTAGGGAACGCGAACAAGAATAAAAATACACATTGCAAATGGTCGATTTATTATGGATTAGTCGATGGGCGAATTTTATCTCCAATTGAGAAATACAACTCAAATGTAAAACAATTAGCTAGCTCTGGTTAGAATCGATATATTTCTATTGTTACTGAAATTTTGTTATAAAACGTTGATCTTTGTCCGAGAACTTACTCAAGCATTTGATTGGTCAGATTTTGAGCCATTTTCTAATTAAAACCAATCAGGTGCTTGCGATTGATCTCATTCTCAAGCTAAAGGTTGTAAAACACCGGACCCAAGCGGCCGATTCTTGACAATAACGTTTTTGTGCAATTAAAAAAAAAAGCCTTAACGGTTGCTTGAGGGTAAGCTCAGAATCTAGCTTACAGGTATGAATCCAGGGATGGGTGTGTGGGGGTGGGCAGTGTGGATAGGGACCCCCCCCCCCCACCACCAAGGTAAAAGAGTAAAAGGGTTGTGAAAACATGTACATTAAAGCTTAAAATACCAAGCTTTTAAAGTAAATTTTGTCTGTTGACTGCTTATGTCGAAGTAAATGTCCCTTACTATGTATATATATCTATAATATTTACTGCGATAAAGTTGACTGGATCGTGATTCACACCATGTGACCCCCACCCCACACCATCAACAAAATTTTCTGGATCTGCTAGATTTATTGACCTGGACACGTTGGCTCATTATAGGAAGTCCGAGCGAAGTACTGAACACTTATATCTGTAAAATTACTTTCATCACCTGTGATGTTGAAATATCTATTACGGCATCGTCGGATACCCCCGGTTGATTCTATTACGTTACTCTCCATTCATCAAGTGAGGTGATGAATGGAGAGTAACGTAATAGAATCAACCGGGGGTATCCGACGATGCTATTACGGTAAAGCAAGTGTAAAAGAAAATATACAGAATTTAACAATTAACACGACTAATGTGTTGTATACTTTAATGAAGACTTTGTCTTCTAAAATTGGTATTAAAGGTGTCTTTTTTTAGAAATAAGAAAACTCTAAATATTCTGTAATATCCTTGTTATGAGATGTGTTTTGCTATTGAGTATCGCTTGGAAACAAAATATAGCATTTGATAAACCAACCAAACATGTTACTGGATAGATTTGACTCAAATTATCTCAAATTTACAATTAATTGTTTATAAACACAAGGTAAAGACTGATTTTCCCGTTTTTTCTAAGTACCGCGCCTCATTAAAAAATCACCGATCTATTAATAGCCAAACGATTCATTTCAGAGTTGCCCAACATGTTTTATAAAGTATTTTGGTTGATGCTGCAAACTATAATAAATCCACCACATGGTTTTGATTTTTTAGACTTTGAATATACCTTGTAACGAATTTGTAATCGCATTAACCATAAATCATACAACTGAAATTCATTTACAAGAATAAAATTACAAACTGTACATGTTTCTTACTTAATATGGCAGAGCGATATAAGTGATCTACCTTAAGAAAATTTCACTGTAACAGTGTTATTTCCAGCGACCCTATCAGATCTGGACAAAATGAATTCTTACATTTATAACATTTTGTACTACGCCGACAGGATATCATACTGCTGGAAAACAGAATACAACCGTGACAAGAAAAAGAAAAACTACTTACCACTGGTCGTTAGTAAGTAACACACGAAAAGTGAAGCCTTTTTTTATAAATCGTTTTATTTCTTCCTATACATGTAGAGCCAAAAGTCCGTTTCAACGAGCAGTTAAATTACTATTCATGTCCAATTGTGTAATGAAATTTCAGAATAAGATGTTCGCACTCGATTAATTTTACAGCAGAATACAGTACAATTCTTGCATTAACCTATAAATTCAAGGCAGTAGTCATAAAACTTTTTAACGAATCCTGTTTTAGTGGTTTCCATACATGAACTGAAGTCGACTACTGTTTACACTAAGGCATGTATTCACCAACCATTCTTAAGCCTAAGTCATGACTTAAGCCCGAGTCACAGTGTTCATACCAGTAAAAATAAGTTTATTTATAAAGTTTCAATGTGATTTTAAGCTCAAATTGGCAAAGTTAAGGGGCCATGCATAGATTAGATACAGACCTGAAGCTAAATAAAAAATAAATAATAATGTGGATTGAGATCCATAACTGAGCAATTCTTACTTAGGAAAAATTGATGAATACGGGCCTAGATGATATCTTTAATCTGCATATTCTTCTGCTTAAAATATTTCGACGACATGATGTTGGAAATAGGAAATTAAACGTACGGTCGCGATAATAAAAACGGCGGCGTGTAACTTTTACGAGCAGGTGCTCTCTGGAGTTAAATTAATTACTAATACTGTGCTAATCTTCAATATATGTTATGAAAGGTACCAATATAAAAAATAACACACGATCAAAAATAGGACCAACATAGCATATAATAACAAACATATACATACAACATATTATAATATTTACGATGTACATTTACCATATTATGAACTTGTTTGTAAGGTTGATCATGTATCATGACGAAGATTTTTAGAATCATGAGCTAGTGTGGATATAGGGACTTTCCTTTTGGAAGCAGCTCTCAGACTGGTTATGTATTGTTATACGTGTATACGTGGTTTGTTTTCTTAATAATTCAAACAATCATACCTTTGATTTTAAAAATATTTTGGAAGAAAATCAATAAGATTTTAGTAACTTAATAACAAAAAGCAACAGTCACAATGAATTTCTGTTATGCAATAAAATAAAAAAACAGCACAGTAACATTCAACAAAACAGCCTGACCGATCAATTTTATTTTGTTATAACTGTTTTGGAGTAACGGTTCATTTAATATTTTTTTCTATTAAAATATTTGAAATTATGTAGCATACCACACTTAACAGCTAAAAATATTCAATAATGAAACAAAAATATGTATATAAGAATTGAATAAATACAAATGAATGAAAATATACCTCGTAAATTAGAAATTCATGAATGAAATTCAGCCAACATAAAAAAACCAACAGAAACCGCACTTGTGTTATTGTAATGCAAAGCATTTCAAGCCTAAAAACAGGCATGTTGACGAAAATGTTAACCCATAAACATGCGTTAACGAAAAATGCCGAAAAGTAAACAACAAAATGCTAAAACAAAATTTCTTACATTGTCCTTTTGCTCCTAATTTCGGTATTCGGCCCGACTCAGTTCGACCCTTTCGCCGCACTGTCTGATGACAAAATAAAGTTTTGTAGAAAAATGCTTGTTCAACATTTCTGTTCAGGTTTAGCGTACGTTTACAAGAAGACAGCACCATCACATTACAAGATGTCAAGAAAGGCCAACAACCAATCCTTGTTAAAGCAGAGATTTTTTTGCTTGTTTTAAATTCTGGTTACATCAGCTCCAGTGACTCGCGTGGCCGATTATCGCACCGCCGTTATGACGCGCCATTTTTTTAAACTTGCTATCGTAAGTTGTACAAGAAAAATCCCTTGTCGTAAAATGGTTGAACAAAGTTTAAAGAAAACAATATTCTGTTTGTTCATTCGCCGTAAACTAAACTACATCTGCAGAATGAGGCTGGATGTTTATCATACTCAGTCATGGATGCAAATTGCAGCGTGTAGCAATGAAACGCGTGTAATGCGTATAAGCCATGCATGCTTTTATCTCGTGCACAAAGAGATAAAACACGCACATGGATGCAAAATGGTAACAATTTAAAAGTTAATTTTAGTTCAAAAGAGCATTATGCTTATGGGTACGCACACACTTAGAAAAGAAAATTATATATATATTGTATCAATGAAGAGACTTGTTGTCATGTTGAGACAAAATCATAGTATGGTTCTCGCCCTTAAAATAGGTTTAAATAAATTCGTTTTTATCAATTTATGTGTTGCATGTTATTCACCGGACTAGTGACCTAGATATAACCACCTTCTTAAAACCAGCTACAACAAAATCTAGTGCACAATAACACAATGCTATCATACATGAACATGGGAGAGGGTTTTTTTTCGTGTGAAGACAAACTAGTAGGCCTAACATTTGCAATTATACTTATTAGAATCGGTCTTCAAACATGCAGAAAGAGAAAAAAAGAAGTTTATTAGTTCATGTGTTTAGTTCTTTTTGAAATCATCATGATCATGATCATCATCGTCGTCATCATCACCATTATCGTCATTATCGTCATCATCATTATCATCATCATCCTTATCCTCATCTTCGTCGTCATCATCATCATTATCGTCGTCGTCATCATCATCATCACCATCCTCATCATCGTCATCATCATCTTCACCATCGCCAGCAATATTAAGTTATATATATATATATATATATATATATATATATATATATATATATATATATATATATATATATATATATATATATATATATATATATATATATATAATATATATATATATATATACTTCGTAAGCTAATCTAAATAATGTTTTATTGTCCTTTTGTATTTATGTTATTATGCCTTTTAATTCTATTTTTACACTTTTGCATTTATTTTTGTTCCAGCCTTCATGAAGTAGCCAAAGAAAGAGTTGTCTCCAACAAACGACGGCCAATTCCGGTATATCAAACAGATGCCCTCACTTCAAAGAGGACCCACGAGGGTGTACATAATAATAAAATCTCTGGTCCTCCTTTACCTGATTCATGTGTTCACAACCCTTTCTTTCCGTAGCTATTTTGCTTGCAGATACATGCAAAGGAAAATAGAAGCAAATGTAATCCAAAGGTGCGGATTCTGATTAGACAGCCCTCAACCACTGCTGGCTGATCTGGATCTACATATTTTGCCCGAGGCGAGAGTGAGAATTGCGTAGTTGAGGGGCGATCATAAAGGCTCTGATCATCTAAGTTTTATTCACTAGTTGCAGGCAGGAAAAGTTGACCCCGCGTGGTCTGTTTTCATGAAAGAGCACGTGTTGTTCATAAATGTTTAAAATGAGAGTTCAAAGACAACCGACGTTTAGATGTGTTGTTTTGTGACTTATTTAGGCGTTAGACACTATGATTTTTAACTGATGTAAGACATCTAAGCTAACTGGTGCAAGCATAGTGGTAAAATTGTACCATTATCACGACTAAAGTATGTAACAAAGAATAAAGGATTAAAATATAACTGGGAGATTTTAAGCCATAGATTATCATATAGATAACTTGAATATGGGGATAGTAGCTGGGCATAATATATGGCTTTCAAGTTGCAGCCACGAACAGAATTTATCGCGATTTCTTACCTTCGCGGCTTCGGAGACACTTAAATATATCCTAAAAAGTTAACGATTGCATTAGCACAATTTTTCAAGCATGTGACTCCAGTGTTGCAGTTATTCAAGCATGTGAGGCCAGTGTTACAGTTATTCAAGCTAACTGCACCAATATACGAGTTACTCAGGCACATGACGCCAATGTTACAGTAATTGACGGGTGTGACGCCAGTATTTCAGTTATTTAAGCAAGTGACGCCGATGTCACTGTTATATAAGCTTGTGATGTCCGTGTTACAATTTTTCAAACAAATGACGTCAGTGTTACAGTTATTCAAGCATTAGACGCCATTGTTGCAGTTAATTCAGCATATGACGCCATTGTCACAGTTATTCATGCAAATAGTGACAGTGTTGCAGTTATTCAAGCATGTAACGCCAATGTTACAGATATTCAAGCATGTAAAACAAAAGTTACAGTTATTCACGCATGTGACGCCCTTATACCGTTGTTCAAGCATGTGAAGCCAATGTCACAGATATTTAAGCAGGTGGCGCCAGTGTTGCAGTTATTAAAGCATGTGAAGCTACTGTTTCAGTTATTCAAGCATATGACGCCAATATTATAGTCATCCAAGCATGTGACTCCAAAGTTACAGTTGTTCAAGCATGTGACGCCAATGTTACATCATTCCAGCATGTGACGCCAATGTTACCGTTATTCAAGCATGTGAAGCCCATGTTACAGTTATTCTCACATGTGACGCCATTGGTCCCCGTTGTTCAAGCATATGACGCCAATGTTACATCATTCAAGCATGTGACGCCAGTGTTACAGTTATTCAAGTATGTGAAGCCAATGTAACAGTTATTCACAAATGTGTTGTTCAAGCATGTGACGTCAATGTTACAGTTTTTCAAGCATATGGCGCCAATGTTACAGTTATTCAAGCATATGGCGCCAATGTTACAGTTATTCAAGCATGTGGCGCCAGTGTTACAGTTATTCAAGCATGTGAAGCCCATGTTACAGTTATTCACACATGTGACGCCATTAGTCCCATTGTTCAAGCATGTGACGCCAATATTACATGATTCCAGCATGTTACGCCAATGTTACAGTTATTCAAGCATGTGAAACCAATGTTAAAGCTATTTATTCATGTGACGTTAATTTTAAAGTTATTCAAACTTGCACTGTCAATGTTATTACAGAGAACAAATATTTGACAACATAGTTACAGTATTATATCACATGACATCATTGACACCGTTTTTTATGCATTTACCATGGTTGCTCTATTTCTTCAAGCAGTTGACGACTTTCTGACAGTTACTCCAGCATTCAGATCGTAATCACGAGTATTTGGAGGCAGTGTACAATTATTCGAGCAATTGACAGCGTTATCACAGTCATTCATTTTTTTTTAAACTAAATCACTCTAATTTAAATACGAAAACAATATCATAGTTATCTTGGATTGACTTTTAAAACAATAAATTTATCTTATTAAATCAAATAAAAATAAAAAAAAAACAACAAAAAGGAAAAAAAGAAAAAAAAAGAAAAGTACCTGTTTGATGCTGCCTGCATGGAATGATTTGTGCAGTCCCGTCGAACATCTGTGGTTCAGGGAAGAGAAAACTTATTCTATATTATGATAATTTATATTATGTATAATGGTAAACTCGTATTTGGCACGTGGACCTGTCTCTTTTGCACATAAAAATATCGCGTACATGGCTATTGAGAAAACTGCGAAGGTGACGTATTTATATCTCACTGACTATAACAGGGTTTATTATTGTCACTTAAGCCTGGACAAGCCGTCTTCCATTGCAGACATTAGCTCTGTCCTTCTGTCAAGGCTGTAAGTATCGCTGGTTTACTGTCAAGTCTCATTATTTGAACGCGCCCAAACCTCAAATCAGGCTCCCGTGCATCCCGTGCATACTAACAAGGCTCTCCCGCAAATTTTAAAGTCTGCCAGTTGGTCAAATTTCTAAAGTTAAAAAGGTTTGCATCACGCAATTTGTGATGAATCTAGATCAATTTTACAAATTACTGGTTGTTTCAGTATCACAACATCACATTCTTCATGAAGTTAACCATTTTGTACGATGTCAGCTTACTTCGTTAGTTACAGTGTAACTTTTAAAATTGACATCTTGGACAGTTTTTTTTATCAAACAAAAATTAAATTTAAGGGAACTGTTAAACATTATAACAAACTGGCAGACTTTTAAAAAGAAATTAACAGCATCAGCAATCATGTTGTTTAATTATTAAATGGCTACTTTTATACGTATTTAGTTTGTGGTCTGCACTAATCTTTAATTAAAAGTATTTTATTTATTTCCGTAACTTGCCTAGCCTTAAATACAACAATGTGTTGTTTTTTTATTATAAATGCTGTATAACTTCTTGCCTCGGCATTTAGCTGATTCTGCCCGCGTCTAATTGTGTTTGGAGGGGCGGGGAGGGGCGAGGGCCTAACGTCCCTATAACCGCAAACTTGCGCTCAAGTAAAATTTATTCATTAACAGTTTTTCATCATTTATCGATTTTACATCATTGGAGTGTAAAGAATGCAATCAATTGCCATGTTTCTACATACATTTTCAGATTCAACTTCAATCTTCCTTTCAATTCTTTGGACTTGAATTATTTCTCGTATAGTATGCGTATCTATTACTGAATTTTCTAAATAAATTATGTCTGAACTTAACTATTTTCTAGCACATTGAAAACACCATGACTAATTACATTAATCAATTAGTTTTAAACGCGTTTCTATAGCAAATATTCCATCTTTTCGTATGTAAATGAACTTTTCAGTATTTGGAATATATTTATTGCAGAAAACTTAAAATTTTTCCACTTTTTAAATTTTGAAAAAAAACAACCCCACTTGTGGTTGAGATAAGATTTACTAAAAATGTTGAGCCTTTTTCTAAAAAAAAGCAAATAAAAAAATACTGGTTATTTATATTTCTTTAATAACGTATATTATTTAAACTTTCCCACAGGGAAGAAATTAAACATTTCTTTCATTTCGAAAATGGGGAATATGCGCGTAATGTCATAATAACGATAATTTAAATCCATACGACGTGCGAATCGTAAGGTTCAGAATGTCGCGTACAATGTCATAATAACGATAATTTAAATCCATACGACGTGCGAATCGTAAGGTTCAGAATGTCACGTACCTATGCAAAGCTGTGACGAAGTCCTTTCAATGTCAACTAGAGTCTACGTGTATACGAAAAATCTTGCATAGTAATACATACTAAGCATGATTTTTCATGTACACGTAGACTCAACCATTCTCCCAACATCCTAACCATCATCGTTATCATGTTTCCCTAACCTCCTCATCTCCGGCCATCTCAATTCTTCCCCCTCCCCTCCTCCTTCTCCTCCTCCTCCTCCTACTCCTCCTCCTCATCTTCTTCTTCTTTTCTTACCATTTTCTGTAATTCTACTTAAAAATGATGTATAATACACACTTGTAACATCATCATCAGAAACATCACAACCGGCAAAAGTCAATGAACGTACATCAGTAATTCAATTTTATTTTTAGATTAAATAAAACAACCTTTGTATAGTAGATGTTAATACAAGTAGCCTAATTCGTTTAAAAAACTATTGATCTATAAGTTACATAAACTATTTTGATCTTTCCGTGTTTTTGTTTGACTTCTATTGACTGATTATAAAATTACATCACCGGTAATCGTGCTAACCATGATAACTGATAATTAAATAAATTTCTGCCAATGACTCCGTTATTCATAAATTAGATAAATGTAATTCTTCGGACGTCTTTGTTTAAATAACCGATGCACGTGAATTTCTTCTCATAAGTGAACAGCGAGTTTGTAGGTTCAAGGGAAATAACCGTGCCACAATTGAAATTTAGTGTTCCCATACTTACCTATTCATTCCAACTCTTCATTAGTGAGGACATTCAAAATGGCCGAAGATGATAAATTTAACTTTGGCGACCAAAGAAATTAAAGAATATGTAGGTTTTCTAAACACAGTTTAATGTGTCAGTTAATTTAATCTTGTGTTTGTTAAAGTTCTCAAGTCTTGCACATTGATTAACTTGTCAAAACAATAAATGGCGTGGAAAAATCTTCAAGAATACGTCCCCCACTCCAACATTTTTATTTTTTACAGTATTCTGAAATGGTGTGCTTTTATAACCGCTAAATCGTT